>JACYVW010000163.1:0-89466 GCA_023065735.1 Coffea humblotiana
TACCAACCTGTACGGCGACATCCCTATGGGGGTCTTGTACGCCGTCCGTAGGCCCAGAGTGCATCTTCCAACCTCTGACTCCAGTCTTTCCTATCGGGTCGCACCATTTTCTCCAAGATGGACTTATTTCCCGATTGGATACCTCCGCTTGACCATTGGTCTGAGGGTGACGACGTCGAGACCCTGTGGAGTACACCATACTTGCGAAACAGCGCGGCTATGGTTTTGTTGCAGAAGTGCGTCCCCTGTCACTAACAATAGCTCTTGGCATCCCAAAACGCACAAAAATATTAGACCTGATAAAATCTGCAACCACTTTTGAATCATTAGTGGGTGGCCTTAGCCTCCACCCATTTAGACACATAATCGACAGCCAACAAAATATACACAAAACCAAATGAGGTAGGAAAAGGACCCATAAATCAATACCCCAACATCAAAAATTTCTACAAAAATCAACGGGACTGGGGCATATGATCTCTACGGGCTATATTACCTACCCGTTGACATCGATCACATGATTTACAGAATACATATGCATCTTTAAACAGTGAAGGCCAATAAAAACCACTTTCTAATACCTTATGAGCAGTTCTCTTAGGTCCAAAATGACCACCACAAGCAAAAGTATGACAAAGTTAAAATTGATTGAAATTCAGTTCACTTACACATCGTCTCATCACCTGATCAGCACCTTTTCCAAGTACGGGTCATCCCAAATGAAATACTTGGCATCGCTCTTCAATTGTCTCTTTGATTTCGGCCAACCTGCAGGAAAATTACCAGTTACTAAATAATTGACTAAATCGCATACCAAGGCAACTGAGAATTCAGCGAAAATAAATGTTCTTCAGGGAATGCATCTTTCAAGGCTCGTCTCCTCTCCACTGGTATACGACTTAAGTGGTCGGCTACTAGATTCTCTGAGCCTTTCTTATCCCTTATCTCCAAGTCAAATTCCTGTAGGAGCAATATCCACCTGATGAGCCTCGGTTTTGCATCTCTCTTGGTCATTAGGTACCTCAACGCTGCATGGTCAGAAAACACAATAACTTTAGCACCTAACAGATATGACCTAAACTTTTCTAAAGTAAAAATAACAGCAGGAAGCTCCTTTTCCAGTGGTGGAGTAATTCAATTGAACTCCATTCAAGACTCGGGACGCATAGTAAGATGATGTGGTTGCCTTCCCTACTCTTTGCCCCAACACAGCCCCCACAGCATTATCACTGGCGTCGCACATGATCTCAAAGGGCAAACTCCAGTCAGGGGGTTGGATTATCGGTGGCGAGGTCAAAAGCTCTTTCAACTTATTGAAGGCACGTCTCACACTTGTCATCGAACTCGGAAGCCACATCTTTTGTAAAAGCTGGAACAACGGGGCTCCAATTTTCGAGAAATCCCTGATGAACCTTCAATAAAATCCTGCATGTCCAAGAAAAGAGCGCACCTCCCGCACACTTACAGGGTAAGGTAGAGCAGATATAATATCTATTTTAGCCCTGTCGATCTCTATACCCTTCGCAGACACAACATGACCTAAGACTATCACATGTTCAACCTTTAAAATGACATTTCTCCCAATTAAGCACGAGATTTAGTCTCAATACATCTCAACAGAATCAATTTCAAGTTATCTAGACATGTATCAAAACTATCACCATAACACACTGAAATCGTCCATGAAAATCTCAATTAATTTTCTCTACATACTCCGAAAAGATGCTTACCATACACCTTTGGAATGTTGCAGGCGCATTGCACAACCCCGAAGGGCATCTGTCTATATGCGAAGGTCCCGAACGGGCACGTGAAGGTCGTCTTCTCTTGATCTTCTGGTGTAATTACTACCTGAAAATACCCCTGAAAATCCATCCAAAAAATAATAGTAAGCCCTACAAACTAAACGCTCAACCATTTGGTCAATAAAAGGAAAGAGGAAAATGGTCCTTTTTGGTGACAGCGATTCAAGCCTGCGATAGTCAATGCACTACCTCCATCCCGTGGGTTTGCATACAGACACGAGCTCACTCGTCTGATTGGCTTCTACCGTTACTCCCTGCCTTCTTTGGAACTACTGGACCGGGTTCACCCAAGGGCTATCTGATATTGCAAAGATGATCCCTACATCGAGCAACTTCAATATATCCTTCTTCACCACTTCCATCATGAGGGGATTTAGCCTCCCATTGCGCCTGCCGTACAGGTTTGGCATCCTCCTCCAACCTTATTCGATGCATACAGATAGAGGGGCTGATTCCCCTTGATATCGGTGATGGTCCACCCTATCGCCTCCTTATGCTCCCTGAGGACTCGGATTAGTTTCTTCTCTTGGGTATCTGATAATGCTGCTGAGATGATCACTGGGAGTGTTTCGTTGTCGCCCAGATATGCATATTTCAAATGCTTCGGCAGGGGTTTCAATTCTAGCACAGGTGCCTGCACCACAGATGGTAGTACTTTCTGGTGAGATTCGGGGACAAAAAATGTGTGAGATTTCATACCTTTTCGTGGTGGTAGGCAATTGAATGTAACGCGCCTACTGTACATTTCAAGTCTCACTCCACTCCACCTCAGGAGTGGACTCCAACTCCAGGTGCTTGGTCAAAGCAACTTCCAACTCATCCCTACCAACAATTTCAAATACTTCTTACACCGCAGGGTCAATAGCACTTACAGAGAAAACAGAACTAAAGTTAGAGTTTGAAAGGGTACTTCATAGTATCAAAAATATTAAAATGAATAATTTTCCCCATCAAACTCTATAGACAATGTACCATTATTTCACATCAATTTTTGTCTGTGCTGTGCTGTGCTAAAAAAGGGGTTTACCTAACAGCAAAGGTGAGGGACAGTGGAGTGGTCATCATCCATGTCAAGTACATAGAAGTCAGCTGGAAATACTAAATCATTAATTTTTAACCCAACACATCTTCAATCAAACCCATCAGGATATGCATTAGTTTCGTCAGCTAATGGAATAATTATCCCAGTTTTCTTTTAACGAATCTAGGTTCAGAGAGGCATAAATAGATTTTGGCATCACATTAATCGATGCCCCTAAATCTAACATGGCCTTTCTAATCAAAATATTCCCTATCCTACAGGGGATAGTGAACATACCTAGGTCCCCATACTTCGGTGGGAGCTTCCTTTGTAAGACCGCTGACACATTCTCTCCAACAATGACTCTTTCATCTCCCCTTAATCTCTTTCGATTGACACACAGGTCCTCAAGAATTTTGCATATTTCGGCACTTGTTTGATTGCGTCTAACAGGGAATGTTGATCTCTACTTGCGAAACACCTCCAAGATCTCTTTCTCTTGTCCTGTTTTTTGGTTTCTCCAACCTGCTAGGAAAAGGCGGCGGGTTAGTTTAACTGTAATGACTGGGTCCGAAAGTACCTTTGGATTCGTGCCATTGCTGTCCTCCTTTCAACTCATTTTCAATCTTCTCTTCATCTTTGTCCTTTGGAACTGTGAGTTCGGGCCCTGAATCTCCTTCCCGCTCCTCAGGGTCATCGCACTTACGTTCTTCGGGTTCACTTCAGGTTGAGATGGCAGCTTACCTTGGATTTGGGACTCCAAACGGTTGATTGTTATGGCCATTTGATCCATCCGATTATGCATTGATTGCATCTGGCTCATTTGATTCCTTATTTGCTGTAGTCGAGTCCGTCTTTTTGTTGTGCGGTGGTAGCCATCAGTTGTTTCATCATCTCCTCCAAAGATGGACTAGAGCTTGGTGGCGGAGGTGCGGGTGGTACTGCTGCTGGTACCCTTGTTGCCTATTTGGCACAAAGTTAGACTGCCTGTTCCCTCCATAACTGAGGTTAGGATGGTCCCTCCAACCGGGATTGTAGGTACTTGAATAGGGGTCATAGGGCTTCCTTGGCGCCGACGCGTGGCCAAGCCATGTTGACATGTTATGTATTTTCTTTTTGAATCGTTGGGCACATCTCCGCAGAATGACACATACCAGTGCAAATCCTGCACACCTTGGCTTGCGATGGCATTTCCTATAGCCAGTTGTCGCACGAAGGACGTCAATTCAGAGATTTGTTTGCTGGATGGAGGAGGTTTCCACCTCATTCACCCTACGTATTGGGACATCCTCTCTCGTGCTAAACTGCTGCGAATTTTCAGCCATTCCCTCAATTAGCTCCCACGCTGCTCGAGGGGTCTTGTTCACCAATGCCCCACCACTTGCAGCATCAATTATGCTCCTGTCTCTGAAAAGGAGCCTCTCGTAAAAATACTGGATGAGCAACTACTCACTTATTTGATATTGGGGCACTTGATGCACAACTTTTTGAATCGCTCCCAATAATCGTAAAGCGACTCCCCTGGGTGTTGCTTGATACCACAGATCTCCTTTCTTAGACTTGCGGTTCGAGACGCAGGAAAATACTTGTCGAGAAACTTTTTCTTCAGTTGGTCCCACGTGGTGATACTGCCTGGTGGTAGGTAGTATAGCCAATCCTTTGCAGAGTCCTTCAAGGAGAAGGAGAATGCTCTTATTTTTATTTGCTCTTCTGTGATGCCAGGGGGCTTCATATTGTTGCACACGACATCAAACTCCTGCAGGTGCTTGTAGGGCTCCTCACCTGGCAAACCATGGAAAGAAGGTAGAAGATGAATTAGTTCGGATTTTAATTCAAACGGAGTGTTATCACTCAAACTAGGGAAAGTAATGCATAAAGGCTGCTGATTTAAATCAGAAGCAGCCAACTCCCTAAATGTGCGTGCATTAGCCATATTAACTTCTTCTTGCTCCGAGTCACTAAAAGTGTCACCAAACGAATCTGTTGGGTCAACTTCAGGCTCAAGTCTCCGAGATGCAGCACTTGAGTGCTCTTCTCTGAGTTGTCTGGTTTCTTTCCTTGTTCTACGCGCGGTCTTTTCTACTTCAGGGTCGAAAATTAATTCACCTGTACGAGAAGCACGAGGCATACACTCGAAAAGCACCAGAGAATTAGAACAAAAATGGACTTAAAAAGAAACAAATAACTGACACCAGTCCCCGGCAACGGCGCCAAAAATTGATAGGTTGTTCGAAACCTCTGCAATAGTAAAAATAAACCTATTTGCTAATTCAAATAGCCAAAACCCGATTCCAAATACTGGAGCAGAGACTCTAGGTGTGCAATGGGTTACTTGATTCACCATGTTCTCGAAGAGTCTGCTTAATCCGATATACCTGAATGAGATGACCTTTTTACAAATAATTATGAATTTGTAACATGGCAAGTAGGGTCGTATCCTCAGGGACTGGGGGTATTTGTCTCTTTAGAAATCCAACAATAACACAGGGGGTGTTTTTAGGGATAAACGATGATAATCAAAGAAATTCAAATGAAACAAATGAAAACAAGTAACTAACTAGAAATTCAAAGGAAATAAATTCACTAGAAATTTAAATAAAAGAAATTAAAAGAAAAATAAAAATAGATAGCTAATTAGAAATTAACTAACAATTCCCTAAAATTAGAGTAACAGTAATTAAAGGTCTAGCCAAGAAATAACTTCAGTAATGGTTCACCTAATTGATCATCGATGCAAAGTCAATTCCAATTATTTACTAATAAATAGGTTATAACTGCCAAACAAGCGATGACAGTCAACCCCTCCTTACTGTGTCGGTGGTTAAGGTACGCCCGTTAACCACTGCTCTAATTGAGGAATAATCTAGGTACGCCTGTAAGATTTAATTCCCCAATTGCTTTACGTATTAGAGGAGCCCTATTCTAACCAAATAACACACTACCAGGGTTATTTTAGATTAGCCTCGCGTATTCCACTGACACAAACCCAATCATACCAGTTGTCACTATATCAAGGCAATTAACAATTATGGATTTAATGCCTAATTGACAATAGATTACCAAATTAACTAATTATCCGGATCCAAGACAATCAATTAATTAAATAACCATAAGTACTGAAATCAAAGAATATGCGAATACCAATAAATAAAAGAAAAAGATAAAATTAAATCGATCTCACAATTTTTGGGCGAACTAAAGCCTCCGTTGTTCCTTGACTAGAAAAATGGGTTTAGCTCATTGTTGATGAGAAAACCCCGTACAAAGCTGACGCAACAGTAGCGGCCATCGTCCCTGATTGAGGGAGTTCAATTCATTCAATTGATGAAAGAATACAGAAAGTGACTAAGTCCTTCAATTGCTCCTTGACATGCGCAGGAGAAATCCACCCAAGACTCGAGAGAAAAGTCAAAAGAAAAATCTAAGCTAAAGGTTCTACATACGAAGAAGGTAAAACAACTACTAAGAATTAAAAGGAAGAAAAGTCAACAAAAGCAACTCCCAAGTAGAAGTGCTCATTCTCTGCTATCCATTTTTCCTATCTAATGCTAACTAATAATTGTTATGTGCGGCGGCTCCCAAAGAATAGAAGACTCTCCGTCCGCTGCCCTCTTCAGCAAAATACCAAAATGGGAAAAAGTTTTCCTCTTCCAATAACGCCCCTGGGATAGCTCTGTTACTTGGACTCCTTTTCTGTCTAATTGGCACTTGTTATCATATTTTCGTTCTACTCCCTGAAATAAGTGCAAAATACCAAAAGTGAGTAGAATTTAACAATTAATCCATAATGGGTCAGGTAATAGGGGAAATTTATAATAAAAAAAACCGTAAAATTGCAACCTATCAAGCAACCAAGCAACTATAGTATGCAGGCTTGAACGAAGGGAAAAAGGAAATGGCATAACTGAAAAATAAGACAAACCTAAGGCTAAACTAATACTCAAGAATAGCTAAGATGGCCTATCTCTGCGGATCACAATAGGCAAAAATGATGCAAACAAAGAGGAACAAAGAACAATTAAATTACAAAAAAACCATACAACTATAACATGCATCTTCCGGTTTCCTGAGTAAGGCAGAAACAGGAATGGCATTAGCCGAAAAATGAAGGACTACTAAGGCTAATCATAATGACATGAGGAACTGCCAAAGACTGATTGATTCCTCCTCCTGACCTACTTCTTGCTTTGTGTTAATTTATTAATTTATTATTAGGCCCTTTATTTTATTTTTCCTCTTTCAAGGCCGAGAGAGAGACCCACACCCCGGCCACTTGACTCAGGCGACAAAGTTTCGATTGGGAGGACGTGTTTTTCGTTGGTTGGGCAGCAGCAATACAAAGGAGGAACGGAGTTACGAAAATAGCCTCACATCCAGCAACAATTGCGGCATAATCGCTCGACTAAAATGAACTCTTCAAAACCCAACTGCCGCTTTTATATAGTTATATATATATATATATATATATATATATATACGAAGTTAACCAGTCTCACCAGACAGATCTAAATTTGTAGATCTACACTAGTAAGATCATAAATAAAGAAAGATGGTAATCACGAAGTTAAACAATCTCATCAGAAAGATATAAACTTGTAGATCTACACTAACAACATCATAATAAGTAAAGAAAGATAGTCATCTCCCCACTTCCCCCTCTGACTCTAATACCAGACGGGACGATGGGTTAGTCCCTTAAACCAGGAAAGTAAATAAAAATAAAGAGGAAGAAAGCATAAAAGTTAGGAAGTGGGTCGCAGTCGGATTGCCACTAGTTAGTATAGGCGGTTGAACCAACCATGGATTATTAGTATAAACAAAGTAAAATAAAAAAGTAAATGTGTATGAATATAGGCGGCTCAGCCGACCATTTGATTGAATGATATTGAATGTAAGAAAATAAGAAAACTTACAAGGATATGAAACTTGCTCAAGCTTGCTCCTTTGTTTGACCTAAAATCTAAAAAACTAAAAGCTAGAACTATTGTTTGTAGAGAGAGGGAGGAGGGTTTCTTCAAATTAGAGAGAGAAGTAGTTTTGAAGAAATGGTGTGTGAATTGTGTTGGGTTTGAGGGGTATTTATAGCAAAATTTTCGTAATGCTACAATACTCGCTACAGTGCATTTTTTTACTGTTGTTACAGTGCCGCTACAGTATCGCTACAGTGCGCGCTACAGTGCATCGTTTGTTTTTTGTTGCCGTGTTTGCACAGTAACTTGCAGGACTGTTACAGTGCTTCCGGTGCTACAGTAAAAATGGGAGATGGCTATCTTTCTTTACTTATTATAATGTTGTTAATGTAGATCTATAAGTTCATATCTTTCTGATGAGATTATTTAATTTCGTGATTACCATCTTCTTTATTTATGATCTTGCTAGTGTAGATCTGTCTGGTGAGACTGGTTAATTTCGTGATTACCATCTAATGTATTCAAATTTATTATAATTTTGCTAGTATTGATTACATGGTTTTGGATCTGTCTAAAGGGCATGGAACTTGTAATTGCCAACATCCGGTCCAGGTAAAACCATGGGATTTGGCACTGTAGGGATGTTGAGATTCTTGGGGTGGATGCTCCAGGACGGTGAAATGTCAAAGAACAGATCTAGGGTTAACAGATTTTTACTATCGATCTTATGATTTGTTTGGAAATATGGTCGTCATGTATAGTTAATCTTTCTCAAAAGATTTAGATCTATTCTTGTAGCTTTATTACTATCTTTATTATGATGGAAATATGGTCGTCATGTATAGTTAATTTTTTTCAAAAAAGATTAGATCTTTCCTTGTAAATTTCACACTATCCTTTATAATCTGTTTAGAAAAATGGTTATCCTCCATGGATCCCGAAGGATTCTGTGCCAAAGGGAAGAGGATTATTGACATTTACCAAGTTTAGTTTGTTTTGTTTTATTAATTTTGATTTAACTTATGACTTCATTTAAAGCATACTTTATTTCTCCCAGTTCTTCTTTAAACAACAAACCTTTAAATGATTTTCTAACTAGAATTGTTCGGATAGAGCAATCAATCCTTATTCAAAGAAAACTAGAAAACAAATTTTCTGAATTCCAGATTGACAAAGAAAAACTTATATCTGAATTCTATGCATACCACAATCAGTCTAAAAGAAAACAATTTCTTAACAAATATCAGGGAGAAACCCAAAAAATATACAAGAAAACTTTTATGATTTTTTGACAAAAATAAAACAAAATATACATTTCTTTGACTGGTATGAGTCTCAAACATTTCAGGTTTCCATACCAGAATTCGAAAAATCCAGTCCAAAATACTTCAAAACCTGCATTCTCTATGTCAAAAACTATACAAACTCAGATTTTTACATCAGATCTTGCAGATCTGGTCCAAACTAAGTCAAAATCTTTAGATCTTTCCATAGATCTATCCCAAACAACTTATACACAAGAATCCTCTCATAAACATTCAGAATCCATAGATCCATCAAAATCAATCCATATAAACCCATCGGATTCACACAAATCTCTTCTAAACCATACATCCATACTAGGATCTGAAAATCCATCTGATCCACAAAAACTTCTGAAAAACAAACTTATAGATCTACCAGATTCTTCCATGGATCTATCAAACCCAATAGATTTATCAAACCAAGAGTCAATTGAAAATTCCAAACTTTTGATATCCGGTCAATCAATGGATAATTCTGATAAAATCACTAGTCTTGATATTAGAAAAGACATAGAAAATTCCTTAGACATAGGATATTTCTCAATAAATGTCTTAACTAAAACTCAACATAGTGTCAATCCTATCACTATTAAAGATCTGCAAACAAAATTGTTTCTCTCAAAAGAGAAGTTGAAACAATAAAAACAACCATTGAAGAAGAAATCATTAAAGATCCTTCTCAGTCAAACATAATATCTTATAAAAAATATTTTGTTCTTATAAAACTGATTATTAGTGACAATTACATTGCAGAAACAGAAGCTTTATTTGACACATGATCTGATCTTAACTGTATTCAAGAAGGTCTGATTCCAACAAGATTTTTTAAGAAAACAAAAGAAAGTCTTAGAGGAACCAATGGTTCCTAATTAAACATTCAGTTCAAACTTTCAAACGTCCAAATTCAATTTTCTTCTGTATCCATCAAAGAGACATTTCTCTTGGCGAAAGACCTTACCAACAACGTCATTCTTGGAACAACTTTTTTAACCAAATTTATTCCTTACTTGACCACTAATGATGGGATTATACCCCAAAAAATTTCGTGATTACCATCTAATATATTCAAATTTATTATAATTTTGCTAGTATTGATTACATGGTTTTTGATCTGTCTAAAGGGTATGGAATCTGTAATTGCCAACATCCGATCCAGGTAAAACCATGGGATTTGGCACTGTAGGGATGTTGAGGTTCTTGGGGTGGATGCTCCAGGACGGTGAAATGTCAAAAGAACAGATCTAGGGTTAACAGATTTTTACTATCGATCTTATGATTTGTTTGGAAATATGGTCGTCATGCATAGTTAATCTTTCTCAATGGATTTAGATCTATTCTTGTAACTTTATTACTATTTTTATTATGATGAAAATATGGTCGTCATGTATAGTTAATCTTTTTCAAAAAGATTGGATCTTTCCTTGTAGATTTCACACTATCCTTTATAATCTGTTTGGAAAAATGGTTATTCTCCATGGATCCCGAAGGATTCTGTGCCAAAGGGAAGAGGATTATTGACATTTTACCAAGTTTAGTTTGTTTTGTTTTATTAATTTTGATTTACTTATGATTTCATTTAAAGCATACTTTATTTCTCTCAATTCTTCTTTAAACAACAAATCT
Source organism: Coffea humblotiana (assembly GCA_023065735.1). Classification (NCBI taxonomy): domain Eukaryota; kingdom Viridiplantae; phylum Streptophyta; class Magnoliopsida; order Gentianales; family Rubiaceae; genus Coffea; species Coffea humblotiana. Next base: position 10,664 of record JACYVW010000163.1, read on the forward strand.
TTAAATGATCTTCAAACTAGAATTGTTCGGATAGAGCAATCAATTCTTATTCAAAGAAAACTAGAAAACAAATTTTCTGAATTCCAGATTGACAAAGAAAAACTTATATCTGAATTCTATGCAAACCACAATCAGTCTAAAAGAAAACATTTTTTTGACAAATATCAGGGAGAAATCCGAAAAAATATACAAGAAAACTTTTATGACTTTTTGACAATAACAAAACAAAATATACATTTCTTTGACTGGTACGAGTCTCAAACATTTCAGGTATCCACACCAGAATTCGAAAATCCAGCCCCAAAATACTTCAAAACCTGCATACTCTATGTCAAAAACTATACAAACTCAAGTTTTTACATCAGATCTTGTAGATCCGGTCCAAACTAAGTCAAAATCTTTAGATCCTTCCATAGATCTATCCCAAACAACTTATACACAAGAATCCTCTCATAACCAATCCATAGATCCATCAAAATCAATCCATATAAACCCATCGGATTCACACAAACCTCTTCTAAACCATACATCCATACTAGGATCTGAAAATCCATCCGATCCACAAAAAACTTCTGAAAAACAGGAAGTGGGGAGATGGCAATATGCTTTCTTTCCTGTAGGGTTTCCATTTTTGTCTTTCATCTCTGTATTGTGGGGTTTTAGGATCAAAGATTTTGAATCTGTTAGAATAAGTTTGTAATATTCAAGTGTTTTTGTAAGAGTTTGAGGTATGAAGTTGTAGGTATTTGGAAGAATAGTTCGGACTAGTATGTTTGGGTCATCCACCAATAATCAACTTCGGTTTGAACTACAGGAATGTGAGTATTTGATTTGATATATGGGCAGAGAGTTTTGTTTGGTTTTGGTTCAAAATTAACCAAGGTCTTGGATTGTTGGATAACAATAGGTTTGAGCTGTTTGGGTTGGGTGTTTTGGTTTAAAACTAAATTAAAATGGGTTGGTGTATCCCAAACAGGGTATCCCACTGGATCAGGTTGATATCCATGAGATTCAGCCCATTGTTTGAGACGGTCAAAGTATGCTTGTTTTTCATCTTCTTCCTCAGCTATGTCTGCCCATGTCTTTGGAGAGGTTATGGATATGGGTGGAGGAGAAGAGAGAATTTGGAACCTGTTTGGAGACAAGTTTGAAGAAGATTTCTTTTCTATTTGAGATGAACTGGAGGAACTCAAAGAGTCTTGTTTGGTGGTTTGAGAAGAGGGTTCTGGCTTGTCTGAGGATTTTTCCTGCTGTTTGTGAATTTTCAATAGTCATAATTTTAGTAAAAGGTTGAGAAGAAATAATTGATTGAATTTTATCCTCAGTAATTTCTACTTGAAGATTTTTGAAAATTATAGATTTAATACTAGGTTGAGTTTTAGATAAGACATTTATTGTGGAATATCCTATGTCTAAGGAGTTTCCTATATCTTTTCTTTTATCAAGACTAATAGTGTTAAAATTGTCTTTTGGTTGACCAAAAATCTGAACATTTGAAGTTTCAATAGACTCTTGGTTTGATAAATCTATTGGATTTGATAGATCCACGGAAGAATCTGGTAGATCTATAAGTTTGTTTTTCAGAAGTTTTTGTGGATCGGATGGATTTTCAGATCCTAGTATGTATGTATGGTTTAGAAGAGGTTTGTGTGAATCCGATGGGTTTATATGGATTGATTTTGATGGATCTATGGAAGGATCTAAAGATTTTGACTTAGTTTGGACCGGATCTACAAGATCTGATGTAAAAACCTGAGTTTGTATAGTTTTTGACATAGAGGATGTAGGTTTTGAAGTATTTTGGACTGGATTTTCGAATTCTGGTGTAGACACCTGAAATGTTTGAGACTCATACCAGTCAAAGAAATGAATATTTTGTTTTGTTTTTGTCAAAAAGTTATAAAAGTTTTCTTGTATATTTTGTCGGGTTTCTCCCTGATATTTGTCAAAAAATTGTTTTCTTTTAAACTGGTTGTGGTTTGCATAGAATTCAAATATAAGTTTTTCTTTGTCAATCTGGAATTCAGAAAATTTGTTTTCTAGTTTTCTTTAAATAAGAATTGATTGTTCTATCCGAGCAATTCTAATTTGAAGATCATTTAAAGGTTTGTTGTTTAAAGAAGAACTGGGAGAAATAAAGTATGTTTTAACAGGTGAAACCATTAGCAAAAACAAGTAAATAATAAAACAATAAAATAAAACAAAACAAACTTGGTAAGATGTCAATAATCCTCTTCCCTTTGGCACAGAATCTTTCGGGATCCATGGAGGATAATCATTTTTCTAAACAGATTATAAAGGATAGTGTGAAATCTACAAGGAAAGATCTAATCCTTTTGAAAAAGATTAACTATACATGACGACCATATTTCCATCATAATAAAGATAGTAATAAAGTTACAAGAATAGATCTAAATCCTTTGAAAAAGATTAATTATGCATGACGACCATATTTCCAAACAAATCATAAGATCGATAGTAAAAATCCATTAACCCTAGATCTATCCTTTTGACACTTCACCGTCCTGGAGCATCCACCCCAAGAACCTCAACATCCCTACAGTGCCAAATCCCATGGTCTTACCTGGACCGGATGTTGGCAATTACAGGTTCCATGCCCTTTAGACAGATCCAAAACCATGTAATCAATACTAGCAAATTTCTAATAAGTTTGAATACATTAGATGGTAATTACGAAGTTAACCAGTCTCACCAGACAGATCTAAACTTGTAGATCTACACTAGTAAGATCATAAATAAAGAAAGATGGTAATCACGAAATTAAACAATCTTATCAGAAAAGATATCCTTCAGAGTTTAGGCAGCTCCCAAGTCTCTATTCCTTTTTTGCTAGTTTTTTGAGCTTTTTTAATTCTTCAATATCTATTGCTATCTCCTGTTTAGATTCTCCTCAACAATATACTTTTGTTAATTTTAAGTAATTCCCTCAAATCACAAATTCCGAACATCACACACTACAAATATGACTAACACAAAGAAAAAATCCAGGTTGATCCCAAAAGGTTAAAAAAAAAAACCAATTTTTCTGCACTTCCAGTAGCTATCTTAAATATAATTTAGCAGTGTCTATGGACCAAAACAAAACAAACAAAAAAAAATTGCTGGAAGTTTTTTTTTCCCACCTAAAAGTAAGTACTGTACAATTTTTAATTTCAAATGTTTATTTTATTGAAAAAAAGAAACATTTTATTTTACCGATACTCTTTATCTAGCCTAGAAATCATTCACTTAGTTTTTCTCAATCTTATCAATATAATAAAAGAAATTAATGGTACTTAACCATACAAAACAAATTGAAATTTAAGTAATTCGAGAACATGTGGCAACTACAATCCCAGAATATAATTCCTACAAGTCACTTTTTTTTTTAAATATAATTTGTTCTCAATTTCCTTGGTCCTGGCGTACTTTATATTTAGCCTAAACAATTCAATTTACAGAAAAAAGCAAATTAGTATTTTAGCTATGTAGAAAAACAACTGTCTAGTTTTTATATATGCTTCTACACATGATGAATATTTTTCTTTAAATTACTCCCAAACATTCCCAAAAGTCATTCACTTGCCATAACCTTATAGACGGCGATTGAAAAGAGTGGATGGCAATACCCAATGTTGGAATTTACATAGAAGAACTGCATTTCCACCAAGATTTTTCACTAATTCTATCAAAGTTCAACGTATTTAGAATACATATCATGTCACATTTTCTATGTTGGATTAGAAACTAGTACTGACATAAACTAGCCAATTTAGATGCAGGAGAGAAGTATAAAATTTAAATTTGAATTTTAAATTTAGATTAATTATCATGCATATATATATATTTATTTATTTATAGTCAGTGTGTACAAAATAGTCAACACCATCAATCAGGCCTAGTTCTATATGCTCTTAGGTTTGTAAAAGTGATGAGTTGAAAATTTTCCTTGTATAGCATGAAATTGCCAGCCCAGTGGAACTGAGTTACTTAGGTTAGATTATGTTTATTACTACCATTTGCAGAAGGAGATAAAACAAGACACACCATAGTTGTGCCGTCGTGGAAGGCGAGAAGCGGGAGTTGGAAATGAGAGAATGGAATGAGGGATACAAATATGGGCTACAACAAATAAAATTCTGACTTAGTATTATTCTACCAACTGACTCTTGGTCATCTAGTTGACAAGACTTAATTGTACATTGATCAACTTATGGGACAACGTATAAGCTGCACAATGACCACAGTAAAGCTTGCCGTACTGGAGCACCAATATGAACAAACAAATTAACCGTACAAAGGTTCACAAATGCTGATCAACTGACCAACATGTCGATTGTTGTCCTACCTAGTTTGCTTAGTGTTTTCATACAAAAACTCAAATCTGTATCACAGGTTATCAAAATCCAGACATTACGTTCATCCTGATACTTAATTTTAAAACTTCCACGGGATAGTTTGAATCGTTTTGCAATGTTATTCTCCAGATCGATTTTACCGGCGAAAGATGGAAGTTCAAATTTTATATCGTCCTCCTGATATTTTGCCTGGATCACCCACATGCAGCTATCATCTCCTAGCCTTGTTGTGTCTGGCCGGTGTCGTTCTTCAGTATTTTCAGTAGAAGGTTGAACAACTCTTTGTTCAGCAGAGGCTTGATTAACCTTTCTTGCTTTACGAGGTGGCCATCTGTTAATTCCGTACTCCCTACATATACGCTTCAATGTAGATCGACTAACTGCAAATATCAGAAAGAAGAAGAAAATCAACACAACATTAACCAAATTCGAATTCAATTCTGATCTAGAGAAGAGCTACAGTTAAGAATTACCTTCAAGAACTTCTGCAGCATCCTTAAGATTCCTCCCAGAATTTTGTTCAAGAACCTCACGAGTAATTCCAAGTTCGCTTTTTAAAGTATAACTTGACTTTTGCTTTTTTATATTAATCACTTTGATGCCATTCTGTTCTATACTAGCACCACCTGTTTCAGGATTTGCCACATCGATTTCCATATTTCCTTCATCATGCGCTATGTTTTCTATGTTCTGCGGGAGCTCCTGTCTATGTGGGCTTTCAACAATTTCATTGTTCTGTTCATAAATACCATTCATAGAATTGTGCGCAACATCAACTCCTGCAAGATTTGATTCTTGATATGATATGTTGACAATGCCCTGCTCGTGCTCTGGTCTAGGTGGAGATCCAACAATCCCAATGTGCTGTGCATGGATACCATTTATATAAGCATTTGCAGTATCAACTTGCTGAGATGAGAAATCAAGTTGCATCATTCCTTCTCCTCCTTGTGCTTTTGCAAGCCTAGGTGTAGATCCAACACTTCCGTTCTGCCGTTCATGGATACCATTCATAGAAACATTGCAGCATCAACTTGTTGAGATGAGAAATCAAGTTGCATCATTCCGTCTCCTCCTTGTACTTCTTCAAGCCTAGGTTGAGATTCAATGCCAGTAGTACTGCAGATTTCAAAAGAATCAAATTCATCCTCTGGAGAGACTTTTATAACCTCAACAGTCAATTTCTGCCCCAATTCTTGTCCTGAAGCAATCTTAAAGAACTTCCGAGATGTTCTTTCAATGTCTCCATTATGCTGTTCAACAATGTCCTAGGATCTTCTTCATACATAGGTAAAAAGAACTCCAATATGTAAATGCACTTGTTCGGGCAAGAGCTCTGCAAACAAACTGCAAAACAGGCAGAGTGCACACAGGATCGTGCCTGGACTACCAAGGGGTACTCTGTTATGCTTAATTGTCTCATATCCCTACAAAAGCACGCACTTTTGGATGAGAATGCTCTCCCAACTACTCCTTGTCCCTTCCGAATAAAATCTACACCACTATAACAACTTAGTATTTCTCCAGAAATAGTCCAAGTTTTAGGAACTTCATCATCCAGTTCACATATTTCACTCACCTTGTCCAGTACTTCTTCAATTATAGCAATTTCTCCACGTTGACCTGTAGAGGAATGGCTTAAAAATATTAGCATGGAATGAATAGCCTAAAGCTTCAGCCAAGATTATGCAGTATAAAAGGAGGAAAAAAATACAGAAGAGGTACTCACATGAATTTACTTCCGCGAGGAGGCTTACACAAGTAATTGTTAGATTCACCTCCCGTGTGGTAGATTCTGCAAACACATTATCCATGGGCCATAAATAAATTAAAGTGTTATTTACAAGTTTCAAAGTATTTGTTTCGGCATTTAAAAGCTGTTTGACAACAACAGATTTGCACCCCAAAAAAACAAAAAGGATAAGTTCTTTGAATGCTTAGTCAACTAATTTTGGTATACAAGTTCCGAAAAGCCAAAACCTCCTTCAAACGCCATGGATTTTTTAGATTCATCTTTCGGTTGAAAAATAACTTAAAAAGAGAAGATTAATATGAAGGTGACAGTTACCATAGTTTTTGCAGTTATAAGCAGTTAAGAAATTGGTTATTGACACATTGCAAAAGGGACCTTTCATTAGATTAATTTATAAAACATCTCTCCTACTACCACCTAACAATTGGAAACCCGTGACCTCTGCAAACCACGATTTATCCCCAAATTTGTAAAGGACTTGGAGACATACAAAATTCATGCCAAGCATCCCCCTATTCAAGTTAGATTTATCACGAAATTCTTATTAAGTGTCATGCTACCACAAATCTTGCACCATATAACACACAAGGAGACAATGGTTGGTTATGTTATAAATTACCCCCTATATCCATTACCTAGTTCAAATAATAAATTAATCAGTTATCTTTATATTAGTCATCACATTTCGTTTGTGACCGTAAAGCCGAGACATGTCGTTTGTAACTCTCATCAAAATTCTGGTCGGTGGTGGAGCAATTATCCGAAGGAGAAACACAAATGAGATGATGTCAACTAGAATCAGATTGGATTTTTTTTTTTTTTTTTGATAACAGATGCTAATTATTTACGGCCTGGGATTCATCCTCTAAGCTCCTCTTTTATATATATATATATATAAGGGAGGGAGTCTGCACCCATTTCATATATATTATCTAATTTATTGATAAAAATTATACTAATAATTATATAACTCATAAATGATAAACAACACCATCTCCAGGTCCTTGTCAGCAATAGGAAAGAAGTAATTAAGCAACTTAAAAAGAGAAAAGTCGAACCTCAAGCTTCTCCAGAACCCCACGTCGAGGTAAGACGCTAAAATCACCGGTTGATACAATTTCCAGTACACCAATGGGGAGGTGCCGAGTAAGATGATGATAGATTGGCAACGCCCAGTACTGCAGGACACAGCCGACAGCATAATCACGTTGAGGATACTCTCTAATAGTGTAATCACCCACATTCCGTGCAAATTCAGGCAACCTTATTTTAATTAATAAATATACTACGAGGGTTTATTTAAATTCGATCGTACATTTCCCTGATACAAATCCAATTCTACCAGTTGCTACTGGGATCAGAATAGTCAAACAATTACAGATTCAACTATTCCAATTAGCAAATATATTACGTGAATAATTAAATATTGTACACCTATTCAATCACACACAATAATCATAACCTATAATGCAGAAAACTTACAAATACCAATGAATAGAGGAAATAGATAAAATTAATTAGATCTCACAGTGAAAGCTGTACCAAATCCTTAGTTGTCCCTTGACTAGAGATACCAATTTAGTTCTCCATTAATGGAGAGTAAGCCATGCAAAACGAAAAAGATGTTGCGAGCTTATAAAAACTTGTTTTCTGCACTTAATTGTCGACAAGAAGAAGAGCAACTCTATTCCCTCAAAAACAATTGCTTTTCTCCGAATTCTCCTCGAGACGAATTGCTTGTGAATGATTGGTTTTCTATTACCAATCAATCTCCCAAAGTTTCCTATTCTAATCAATTTGCGAAAGCTTTTCAAAGCTACTCGATAATAACGCAGAATGCAAAAATAGGGAACTTCTAGCATCTGTCAATTTTGGAGTTTGACTTGGATTGGAAAACTGCCCGATGTCTCTCCCGACTTCCCGGCTCTGAACCCTGAACTTAGGCATGCCCACGTGCAAACCACTAGGCAATCTTCATTTAAGCTCTTTTTCGTTCCAATTCCAAAAATTGACATAAAATATCAATTGTAGGTAAAATCAATCAAATAGGGTCATATTTGGTATAAAATAAAAGGAAAATATGAACAAATATACCAACTAAATGTACCCTATCAATGCATGTGATCAAACTAAAAGTCTTATTCTTTCTTATTTTTAATGATTATCTAATGATAGCAAATCCATTAAAACAAGCAAGCAAAGATATCTAGATAAATGTCAATTACAATCTCGTGTTCAAATTAACATACACTAGCATTTGTAACATTTACAATTCTGTGTTCAAATGCACATCCAATGTGTGTGCAATCAAAAAATATATAATATCTATAATCATATATTTTAAATAAAATTTTTATTATCGAAACAACTTTAATCTTTTAATAATTTTCATAAAATAATTTTATATTAGTAGTTACAATATTTAGTGGTTGTTATGTTGAAAACATATACTTAAATAGTTAAAAGTAAAAATAGTCATAAATAGTTATAGATAGTTAAAGTAAAAAGTAGTTTTTATAAGGGCAAAAAATAAAGTTCATAAAATGTTAACCCCAAATCCCTTCTTCAAACTTATATACAGTATAGATAACCATACACCTACATTCACTAAGTATTCTATTATAATAAAATGTACCTACATTTTCACAGTCTTCACATATACTATCCCTTCTTCTTCTTTTTTTTTCCCATTTGTTTAAAGTAATTTATCCAATTTTGCCATTCAATTTTTTAATTCTGTTTATTTGTTCAAAAGCGATTTTTCTTTATTGCATTACCCTTTTTTTAATTCTTTTAAAATATAATTTAACCAACCTTTTCCTTTTTCTTTAAGAAAAAACACTATTCTTGTAAATGTGATGGCCATCCCAACTATCCATGACTACGCCCAAAAAAAAAAAAAGAATAGTTGGTGCATATACACAATTTTCACATTTGATACATGAAGTTTTTCAATTGACTAATTACATTAATGAATTATTCTACTACATAAATAATCTCAAATAACCAAGAGATAATCCAAAATGCATAGATGAAATTCACGGTATGGAAGCGTATAATTTTATAACCTTTTAACCTTTGTATGATTTCTAAAGAAAGTAATTGACTTTTGAGATACCATGTATGCATATTGAAATTAATATCGTATATTCAATAGTAACTTGTATAGTGCTTGTAATTAGAATGTAAAAGGTAACTAAGACTGTCAATTATCCACAATATAATGAAAAAATGTTCAAAACGTTATTCACATTTTGTTAAATGAATTTTTTTGTCATTCACTTTTCGAATAGTAACTTTACGTCCCTTAAAAATTTAAGTTTGTAAAATTTTGTCCCAACCTAGGTTACTTTTTATCTTGAATCAATCATGTGACCTACACAAGGTCATTTTTTTTATAGGCAAAAAAGTTAGATCCCATTTATAATTAAATAAATGATCAAATTCATATTTAATTTTGCCATTAAAAAAAGTAAAATCTAACATTTTTTGTCCTAAAAATTAATCTGACGTTCATATTTTTTTCACCATTTGTCCTAAAAAGAAATCTGACATTTTTGCCATATTCATTTTTGTCCTAAAAAGTAAAAATCTGACATTCATATTTAATTTTGCCATTTGCCCTAAAAACATTTATTATTCAGTATGCAGTAATTGAATCTTTTCATAGCAAGTATTTCTTGTAATAATAATTAACAAGAAACCAATTTCATAATCATAATCCATTTGGTACCAACATGTATGTTAAGCTCGGGATCGTAATTCCGAAAACACGACTAGTATGTTAAGCAGCTTATTAGTAATAACAAAACTCAGGTTTTGACGCAAAAAAGTCATTAATTCACTCAGGATTTCCGGGTTCCATCCATCGCCAAGACTGGCTTGTTAAGCCAACCCTACAGCCGGTTGCCTTATTTCAGTTGGGCCCCAATTGACATGTGAAAGATGTCCACGCTGAGTTGTTTTGTTAATACTTCTTCTGCCTAGGGTGGAGAGTTCATCCTACTTTCCACACTAGAAGCAACCTAGTTAGCATAGCTCCTGGAAAATGTACACACACAAGGATGTATTGTCCTTTTCATTCTTGTAATTGAGCATGTATGCGAAAAAGTAACTAGTGATTGCTGACCAATGATCAATGAATGGGGAAAAAAATCACTGAATTGAAGGCATCTAAATCTAGATCCATACACAACCCAACAATTAGTCATAAGTCATAAGTCATAAGTCATAACCACAGGTGTTGGTCTGTCCTGCGTCTTGCGGATAGACTTTGCCTTGGGGTTTGGGATCCAAAACAACCAATTTCTTGATTAAATTCCATTTGTTTTTTTTTTTAATTTCCCTTGAGACAAGAATGTGTAGCAGATGCTTTAATTTATTACACTTTTTCCTTTCTTTGCTCCATGCACAATTTTTGGTCTTCCATTAGCAACTGCTGAATATACAAAAGGACAAAAACGTGCATGGACCTTTTACTCTTCTAGACTAGGAATTCTACATCTGCTTTGTACCCATCATTATCAATGCCTGCTTTGTGAAAAGAATGAAAATCAATGCAAGGCTGTGGAGATAATTAATAGATATCTTGCAGTGTTTATGGTGAATTTGATGCAGGGTGGCTATTGACATTCATTAGCTAGTCTAGAAATCATTTGTTTAGTTTTTCTCAATCATTAACATAAGAAATTCATTGCACTTAATCATACAACACAAAAACTGAAATTTAAGTCATTCAAGAACACGTTGAAACTACCTTCTAAAATTGAACGTTTCATTGACTAATGAGCAAGGAATAAATATCTTTCAACCCAATTGACGCAAGTGCAATAACAATAATAATTCAGTTGCTACACCTTGGAAAGGGTTTCCTTATTTGTTGAGGACAGTCTCTTTAATTTTAGTTCATTTTCTCATTTGAAGAATATTTTGTGAAAATTGTCTTGTTTTATCACAAGTAACAGAAGTCCTAGATAGTGGAAACAATACACCGAGATCATTGAAGTGTGGGAGATAAAAAAAAATCATCTTCATCATCTACCATATTTTTCCGGTCAATGAAACTAAAAACGTGCTGCTACATACATGGAAGCTACATGGGAATAGGCCTGTATTTCGGCATTCTTTGCGGCAGAGCACACTTCTTCATGGAAAAAGTACTGAATGAAAATGTGATACTCAGAAACAAATTTATTATGCAAAGTTTCATAAATGTTCGATCAATTTGACCAACATTTTGATTGTAGTCCTACCTAGTGAACTTAATGTGCTCATAGACGTTCTCAAATCTTCATCACGGGTTATCCATATCCAATCGTTATCTTCATCCTGATACTCAATTTTAAAACTTCCCATGGCTAGATTCAGTAGCTGTGCTACCTTCTCCTCCAAATTGATTTTGCGGGCAGAAAATGGAAGTCTGAACTTTATCATGCGCCCTTGGTATTCTGCCTTCACCCACATGCCATTATCATCTTCTAGCCTTGCTGCACCTGATTGGTGGTGTTCATGAGTATCTTCAATAGAAGGTTGAACAATTTTCTGTTCAGCAAATGCTTGATTAACCTTCCTTGCTTTACGAGGGGCCATCTGTGAATACCATATTCTCTACATATACGCTTCAATGTAGATCGACTAACTGCAGGTTTCAGTAAGGGAAACTTCAGTTAAGGAAAAAGCCTTTACAACATGTAAACTAGATCTTTCCAAACAAATCCAGATCAAATCACAGTGGATTAACCAACATTTGACTTCAATTCTGATCTAGAGAAGTGCTACGGTTAAGAATTACCTCCAATATTTTTTGCAGCATCTTCAAGTTTCCTCGTAGAATTTTGTTCAAGAACCTCACAAGTAATTCCAAGGTCGCTTTTTAAAGTACAACTGGGCTTTTGCATTTTTAAATTAGTCACTTCATTGTCCCTCTGTTCTATACTAGCACCATCTCTTTGAGGATCTTCCACAATTGGTTCATCATGTGCTATGCTGACCATGTTTTGCACGAGCTCCTGTCCAGTTGTAGATCTAACAATTCGATTTTGCTGTTCATGGACACCATTTATATAAGCATTTGCAGCATCAACTTGCTGAGATGAGAAATCAAGTTGCATCATTCCTCCCCCTCCTTGTCCTTTTGCAAGCCTAGGTGTAGATCCAACACTAGTAGTATTGCAGATTTCAAAAGAATCAAATTCATACTTTGGAGAGACCTTTATAACCTCAACAGTCAATTTTTGCCCCAGTTCTTGTCCTGAAGCAATCTTAAAGAATTTGGAGGCGTTTTTTCAATGTCTCCATTAGGCTGTGCAACAATGTCCGAGGATCCCTATAGTCTGTTTTATTCATAGGTAAAAAGAATTCCAATACGTAAACGCAATTGTTCGAGCAAGGGCTTTGCAAACAAACTGCAAAACAGGCAGAGTAGCTAAAGCGTCGTGCAATGGGTACTCTGTTATGCTTAATTGTTTTATATCCCTACAAAAGCATGCACTTTTGGATGAGAATGCTGTGACGACTGAAAATTCGCTCATGTTTTCTTAAAATTTCCTCTTATTTTGATTAAATTACTTTATAATATTTTTTGTTACTATTTATTTACTTCCTCAATAGTTGGAATGAAGAACAGAATTAAGAATTTTCCCTTTACTTTCATCGTTAGGGTAAATTAGAGTTTCTACGGGTTTTTTACGTCTTTTGGTAGTGTGAGTAATCGATATGGAGTGTGTACTAAATTTGGTGGTTAAGAGTGAGTTTTAGATAAGAAAAAGTGTGTGATTAGAAGTAATAATATTAAGTTAGTGAATTATAAGTGAAAACCCTAGTACGTGTGAGTTAAGGAAAAACGGTGTGAACCGACATATGCCGTTTGTCACCCGAGTGAGTACACCACTTGAACACTAATTTATTACCTTAATCACCTTGCTTGTATTTCAGCTAATCACCCTTAAAATATCCTATAAAACAGCCACCATTTTTTACCAAAAGAAAAGGAAGAAAGAAAAAAAAACAAGAGGACCAATGGCAGCTTGACAAGTGTTGGCCAACCAAATTTGACCAACAAACTTTCCTATCTTCTTAAATTTGTTTTGGACCAAAAATTTCTGCACATTTTTCACCATCTTGGCCGTGAGTTTGAGAGGAAAAATAGGAGAGAAAAGTTCATCTTCAACCCCAACTTCATGCTTGAATCTTGAGTTTCAATCCACAAGCTTGCAAAATACTCCATAAAAGTGGTTCACTAGGGAAGATTAAGGACTTGAGTGGAGAGATTTTTGGAGAAAAAAGCACTAAGCTTCCATCTTTCTTGAGGTTTGAAGGTACTTTTGGCAAGAAGCTACTTTATTTCTTTAATCTTGCACTTGAATGAGATTATGCTTGTTTGTAGTAGGTTTTATGGAAGATTTTGTAGTTTTGGTGGTGATTCATGAAATTTCAGCTAGGGTTTGATAATTTTAAGCCTTGAATATGTTGTTTAACTTTCAAATGTTGGTAATGGGTTTGTTAGATGATTAGTGGCTTGATTGTGATTTTTTAGCCTTAAAAGTTGAATTTCCAGCTTTGATAGTGGAATCTGCTCTGTTCTGACCAGTGTAATTTGTCCACGTTAGAGGCTGAATTAGGTTTAGGTTAAAGCATGAAAGTTGTAGGAAATGATGTTATATAGCTGCCTGTAAAATTTCAGCTCGATCAGAGCATGGTATCATGTGAAATGACCGAAATACCCCTGACTACCAAAAGCCTCATTTCATGGACAGTTTTGAGATTTCACAAGTTTGGCTTCATTTTTCACCTTGATCCGTATCAAATCAGCCTTTGGCCAAAACACAAAACTTTTAGCCCTATGTTTCATCTTTCCAACGCATGTGAAAATGCCTCAAACGGAATTGGTGTAGCTTGAGTTATTGCTGGTTGAATTCAGTACTGACAACCAGACTGACCATGAACTTTTGGATATGTGATTTGCAAATTCGACCTAGATAAACTGTGAACTAGGTTAAGTTGTCTTCATGAAAGTTGTAACCCTTGGTCTTAGCTTCGAAATGGTATAAGGTTCACCCCAATCCGATAAACGTAACTCCAATTGTGACCAAAATGCTATAAGATGTCAAATCTGCTGTTTAGCTTTTTGTCTTCAAAACTGATTTCCGATTGTACTATTACACTTGTATTGTAATTGGATGATTTTGGAGCCTAATTGAAGGGTTATGTTAGTAACATTACTTGTATATGATTTTGGGGCTGAATTGAGAAAAACAATGAAGCCATAAATGGCTGGAAACTAGGTAAAACAAAGGGTGTGCTGCCCAAATTTGCACTCGAGGGTTAAATAGAGGTACGCGCGACTTGAATAAGGCTTTGAGGACGAATCTAACTCGATTTGTCTAGATTATTCGAGTTCCCTTTTGTGGAGGTATATAAGTTGGAATTCGGCTGAAACTTGTACCCTTGGAAAAATCAAATTTACAACTAATAGAAATACGTTTTCCTCGTTTCTTCGACTCAAATGGTATTTCAAAGTATAATTGTTTCAAAGTTTTACAGTTTGAAAAGTGAGCAAGAGTTTTACGAATATTTTCTAAATGAGTTTCAATTACTTGATTCGTGTTAAACGAAACGTTTAAGTTTCGAACCTTAGTTGATTTTCAAAACTCGTCAACGATGTTTTATCGCAGATTTGGACTCCCAACAAGGGGTATTACCTGACCGTGGACTGACAGGTTGTCGAAACCTGTGCAATAATAAAAATAAACCTAATTGCCAATTAAAATAGCCAAAATCCGATTCCAAGTACTGGAGCAGGGACTCTAGGTGTGCAATGGGTTACTTGATCCACCTTGTTCCCCAAGAGTTTGCTTGATCCGATATACCTGAAAGGGATGACTTTTTCACAAATAATTATGAATTTGTAACAGGACAAATAGGGTCGTATCCTCAGGGACTGGGGGTATTTGTCTCTTTAGAAATCCAAAAATAACACAGGGTGTGTTTTTGGGGGTAACGATGACAATCAAAGAAATTCAAATAAAACAAATAAAAACAAATAGCTAACTAGAAATTCAAAGGAAATAAATTCACTAGAAATTTAAATAAAAGAAATTCAAATAAAAATAAAAATAGATAGCTAACTAGAAATTAAATAACAATTCACTAAAATTAGAGTAACAGTAATTAAAGGCCTAGCCAAGAAATAACTTCAGCAATGGTTCACCTAATTGATCATCGATGCACAAGCAATTCCAATTATTTATTAATAAATAGGTTATAACTGCCAAACAAGCGATGACAGTCAATCCCTCCTTACTGTGCCGGTGGCTAAGGTACGCCCGTTAGTCACTGCTCTAATTGAGAAATAATCATAGGTACGCCCATAAGATTTAATTCCCCAATTGCCTTACGTATTAGAGGAGCCCTATCCTAACCAAATAACGCACTACCAGGGTTATTTCAGATTAGCCCATGTATCCTCCTGACACAAATCTAATTATGCCAGTTGTCACTAATTTAAGACAATTAAACAATTACGGATTTAAATGCCCTAATTGACACTAGATTACCAAATTAACTAATTATCCGGATCCAAGACAATCAATTAATTAAATAATCATAAGTTCTGCAATCAAGGAATATGCGAATATCAATAAATAAAAGAAAAAGATAAAATTAAATCGATCTTACAAATTTTAGGCGAATTAAAGCATCCGTTGTCCCTTGGCTAGACAAAGGGGATTTAGTTCATCCCGAATGCGAGAAACCCATGCAAAATTGAAACATCTGTCGCGGCCATCGTCCTTGCCCACGAGGATTCACTTTTTGATCGAATGAATAAAGAAAAGCAAAGTTACAGAAGATGATTTAGTCTTCCTATTGTTCCTGACATCCGAGTGAGTAAAGCTCACTAAAAGACGAAAAGCTAAAGTCTAAGGCAAGATACTACAGAGCATGATTCAAATCTACAATAGCTCTTGCCATACGTGAGCTTATATTTGCCCAAAAGCTCACAATGGATAAGTCAAAAAGCTCTCCAAAGGTAATGCTCAATCTCCCCTGTTTCTAATTCTAATTACTAACTCAAAACTTGCGTAGCTCCTGTGCAGCGGCTCCCAAGGAAAAAAAAGACTCAGTCATGCTCTCCTCTTCAGCAATTACCAAAATGGGCAAAAGTTTTCCTTTGCCAATAATGCCCCTGGGATAAGCTCTGTGACTTGGACTCCTTTCCAGTCAAATTGGCACTTGTTATCATATTTTCGTTCTACTCCCCGAAATAAATGTAAAATACTAAAAATGAGTAGAATCCAACAATTAATCCACATCGGATCAGGTAATAAGGGAAATTAATAATAAAATAAATGATAAAATCGCATCCTATCAGTGACCCGTAAAGGCACTACATCTTTGGTGAGTGCTTCCGAATACCTGATTGAACTTGACATTTGTGTTTAATACTTGACCAATGTGATTACATGATATATGAGTGGATCGATAGGGCAAGAGTGTACTTTATCGCACTTGCCCTAATGTGATATATTTTTGTTTAATGATTTCAATTGAATTGATATGCATGCATATGAGTTGTATCTTGTCTGGAATTCCAGAAAACCTGTGGCTAGTTGGTCGAGTCGAGTCGGCAAGGGTTTGGTCGATTCACTAACAAACCCTGGGTCATTAGTTTTGTCGAGTGGAATGCTATCTTCTCGACTAATTGGTATACTCGAGTATTACCACCAGTGTTTATTGAGGATTTTGGGCCCAGTAGGGGGTTTGGTTGGTGGATGGAGATTGTGGTTAAGTGGTACTCTACTGGACTGGTTCCTTTACTTGAAAGTTGACGGAGTGTCAACTACTACTTGATCAAGCTCTGGTGAAGCAACAAAAACTTGGCTCTTAAGAGCCATCTGTATCCTTATATTTTGACATGATCGTTACTCATTGGGTTATTGTTTCTTTTGAAAAACTTTTACACTCGCCCATTTTGAAATTTGTTACTTGAAGTATTATTGCTCACTTTTATGAACTTGTTATGCTCTCTATTTTTCTACATTGATACTTATACTTTTAAATAATGGTCAACTTGCTATTTGGAACCTTACCGAGTTTTTAGCTCATTCCATGCCATTTGTTTTCTTTACAGGGGTACGAGTGAGGCGTGAGACATGTTCAAACTAGTGTGGTCTAGGTTTTTTTTTATTTTTGCAATTGTTCTCGCGCTAGCACCCGACTAGGGGTTGATTGTACTTGGATTGTAAACATTTTAATGTATTTGGACGTGTATGAGACTTGTAGTTGGATTTGAGCACCAGTGTATATGCTAAGTTTGAAATCGTTGTTTTATTTTTTTTTCTATGGTTGTAAGTTCTTCTCGAATTAAGCGTGAATGAGTCCTGACGAGAGTTGGGCGGGCGACTCACTAAACCCTAAGGTATGCCCTAGAGGGAGGTGGGGCCGTCACAAATGCTCTCCTGACTACCCCTTGTCCCTTATGAATAAAATCTACACCACCATGAGAACTTAGTATTTCTCCAGAAGTAATCCAAGTTTCAGTATCATCCAGTCCACATATTGCAGTCACCTCGCTCAATGCTTCATCAATTTTCGCAATTTTTCCATCTTGACCTGTAGATGAATGGCTTAAAAGTATTGGCATGGAATGAATAGCCTCAAGCTTCAGCCAAGATTATGCGGTATAAAAGGAGAAAAAAAAATACTTAAGAGGTACTCACATGAACTTACTTGTGCGATCGTTCTCACATGAATAGCCTAAAATACTTAAAAAGGGAACATTAATATTGGTGTGATCGTTTTCACAGTTATAAGCAATTGGAAAATTAGTTGTTGATAGATTGCAAAAGAGACCTTCCATTAGATTAATTTATAAAAGCACCCCTCCTATTGCCACCTAACAACTAAAAACCACGATCTATCTCCAAATTTGTAAAGGACATGGAGATATACAAAATTCATGCCAAGCATCTCCCCTATTCTAAGTTAGATTAGATTTACCATGAAATCTTATTAAGTGCCAATTTTTGTTTGGTCTTGAGTTCACTAGAAACTTAAATCATTAATGTTATGCTACCACAAAATCTTGCACTATATAACACACAAGACAATGGTTGGTTATGCTATAAATTGCCCCCTGTATCCATTACCTAGTTCAAATAATAAATTAATTAGTTATCTTTAAATTAGTCATCACAAACGAATTAGTTACGGCCTATTTTTTATATAAGGGAGTCTGCACCCATTTCATATATAATCTAATTTATTGATAAAATTATACTAATAATTATAACTCATAAATGATAAACAACACCACCAGTTCTTTGTCAGCAATAGGAAAGAAGTAATTAAGCAACTTAAAAAGAGAAAAGTTGAACCTGAAGGTTCTCCAGAACCCGATATCGAGCAATGTCAAAAAAATCATATGGTGATACAATTTCGAGTACACCACAGGGGAGGTACCGAGTAGGATGATGATAGATTGGCAACGCCCAGTATACCTCGACACGGTCAATAGCAAAATCACGTTGAGGATACTCTCTAATAGTGTAATCACGCACATTCCGTGCAAATTCAGGGAATCCACTGCAGAACACCCGACCAGGGGGACCAATTATAATCTCATCATCGACGGGTATTAAGTACTCCAAACAGTGCTTCCTATATTCACATAGCTTCTCGACTTCTTGATCACTGAAGTAGGAGACATGGTAATTGAGAGCAAATGGCTGGTCACAAGTTGTCAAATACGTTTTGTTCCCAATAGTCACTAAACCCCAAAACTGAACTAGACAGTCCGGCGGAAGTGCGTGAAAAAGAAGTTCTAGCAAACGTATGATCTTGTCCTTAATCATGGCACCGTCAGCAGCTACAATAGGAAAATCCGTAAAAAAGTATTCGGTGCAGCAGCTAGTACTATTTTACTGATTTATTAATTGTACCATTCATATGTACTCATGATCCATCATAAACTTGAGCAAATTGCAGTTTAGAAAAGTTCCAAATTATACTTTGAGAGAGCTAAATTCACAGCCTTCCCACCTAAATCTACACATCTGATGATTAATTGAAAGAACTACAAGTTGGTTGGTATTTATTGGTGGCGATGCGACGAGGGTTGACGCAGTGTACTTCACTATTGCCGCATGTGCTCCAGAAAACCCACAGGTGAAAAGCAAGGTCATCGGAATGGTAAGTTGAACGGGAGCATGATAGTTGACAGGGCCCGAAACCTGCCGTTAAAAAACGACGAGAGGGAGGAGTATGAGCTTCCATTGCCCAGGAGAAAACTACTAATCTTCTGGATCGACCCTGTCCCTGATTCTCAAGTTCTAACTACTCGGTCGATTTTCTCTTCTGTGTGGGAAACTATGCGAAGAGTTCAAAGTTCAAAGTCAATGGACGACAAGAGAAAAAGGACCTGACAGGAAGAAGGACAAGCGAAACAACGAGGAAGCAAATAACACCGAGCAGCTATTTTAACAGTTCATGAAGAAGTTATGCGTAGAGATTAATCTCTTGCACTTTCACCTAATCAGGTCCCCGCATCAGATGCTATGCAGATCGAGGAACGAAGTTGATGCTCATCAGGGCCCATACGTCACTAGCAAGTTGTGACATTTTCTTCTAAAAAAAATTTTTTAGTTATCCTAAAACATCATGAGAATTCAAATAGTAATTTCTATTTTTTTAATAAAAATTGAAGCATAAGAAGTGATCATTATCAATAGCAAATGCTTGAAATTGTTACTATATGCTTTTGTTATCTTGTGATAAATAATGATGACCAAATATTTTTAGTAAGAAAGTTATTTGACCACAAGAGGAAATTTTTTAACACATTATTATTATTGAAGTTGATACACAGAATTAGGATTAGAAGACGTGGAAAAAAGATGTAAAATAATAAAAAAGGAGAAGAAGAAGAAGAAAGAACAATAATGAAAAAAAAAAGATTATTAGACCACTATTTTTATAATGAGGGCATTATTATCTTTTTGCTTTGCACATAAACTTGGCTTTAGAGAGCAATTTATAGGTTTAGAGAAAAGGACCGGCTAGAAGAATTAAAAAAAGCGAAATAACATGGAAGCAAGCAAAAGGCAAAAGCCAGAACCAAGATGGTACATGTGCAACCAATATGAAGTGGTCCCAATTGTTCTTAATTGAATAATTTATTGTTTTGAATTTTAAAAAAAATACAAGTCGTGTAAAATGTACTTAAGGAGAGACACCCAACCCATCTAATAAATAATTTGAGCCCAACTAATCAAAACTCATTACCGTCTAATTCAACGAATCTTTAAAATTAATGGGTGGGTTGGATGAGTTGTTGGGTTTTAAGTTTATTTGCCAGGTTTAGTTGCTTGCAAAGTTTATGTACTTGACCGATGAGGAATTTCTCGTCGCTTTCATTTACATTTACCATGAAAACTAGAACTGAAAGAACCGTAAGAAAGAGCATCATACATACGTATTTTCATGGACATATTTTCAATGCATTTTTTTGTCTTCGGTTCTTACATGTAAAATACATATTTCGTGTTATCTTGTGTTATTATTGGCTTCTATTATGTACACATATTTGCATTTATTGTTACCTTTTTTAAAAGGAAATACTTTTAATTTTTATTTCACTTTTTTCTGAAAATCCCTCTCAATGAATGTCCGTTGGCACTTCTTAAATAAACCAAACATTTTCTTTATCAGTTTTGTGTATTAGCAGTAAATTTTTTTCTAATGTTTTTGCTTGACTTTATAAGAATATGCATGAGATATGTCATATTTATTTTATAGTCAAAAATTGAAGATTAAGGAAAATTTTCTTGGTTTTTCTTTTCTTTTTGTTTTTGTTTAAGGAAGAGAATTTATGAACCTGAAATGGATCTGACCCATATTTTTACCTTCTCTTAAGTAATAGCCATTTACTCTTTGAATTTGCATAGTGGTTGCTAGTAAGTTTTTTAGATTCTACTTGGGTTCAAATCCTCTTCCTCATGTTTCTTTTCAAAATATTCAATTCATCTTTCTTATATTATAAGTATAAAATATAGGAATATCGTTTTTTATGAGCACATAATGACCAGACGCACCATTTGTTTTGCGCACCATTTGGTTCCAAATAACCACTTTTTGACTATTACAAGGATCTGCTAGTTCACAGAACTGGATGAGACCTAAGTGATCCAGACTAAATCCAAATCTGAATGTAGAACTGGAAAGACTTGGACCACTCTGGACATGATCTAACCACTCGGGTCAAGCCAAGATCTGGCACCAAATCACAGTTCATCACTTTATTTTGTTTATCCAAAATCCATTTGCATATTTCAAATCTCCTTACTGTACTAGACACTCCGGCGGAATGTCTTCAACGTTTTCATTAGCATGGGCAACAACGCTCTCCAACTCCCAGAGTATTTTTTCTTCCTAGGTAAAAGGAACTCCAATACGTAAATGCAGTTGTTTGAGCAAGAGCTTTGCAAACAAACCGCAAAACAGCAGAATACTCTTGAAATGGTGCAAGGGGTACTCTGTTATGCTTAAATGTCTTATATCCCTACAATAACAAGAACTTTTGGACGAAAATGCTTTTCCAATTATCCCTTGTCCCTTCCGAACAAAATTCGAACCATAATAGCTTAATATTTCTCGGGAAGTAGTCCAAGGTTGTGCTTTGAGCAGTCCATGTCTTTTATACACCGCACCTATTGCTCTGTGAATTTCAGATAGTTCTCTTTTTCCACCTGAAGATGTTTGGCTAGAAAGTGTTAGTTTGGAAGGCACAGCTAAAAGCTTCAGTTCACATTGCGCATAATAGGAAGAGAAGACTAGCTGAAGTACTCACATGGACTCACTTCCTCTTGGCTTAGGCCAATAGTTGTCAGATCCACCTCCTATAACGGAATAAAAATAAACTCTACAACACCAGTTTCTTGTTAGCAGTAGGAAAGTGGTTAAGCAATTTAAAGGAGAAAAGTTGAACCTTGAGCTTCTTCAGAATCACATCTTTCGGAAAAAAGTGCGAACCATTTGATGATACAATTTCCAGTACACCACTGGGGAGGTGCCCAGTAATTCTCAATGATGCCATATGCATAATCAAGTTGAGTATATTCACCGACGCATTATCCATTTGTTCAGGCAATCCACTGCAGAACACTCGTCCGGGGGGACACTATTCTCATCATCATCCACGGGAATCAAGTATTCCAAACAGTGCTTCCTATATTCACATAGTTGCTTGAACTCTGGATCATCTACGCACTTGAGTGCAAAAGGTTGGTCACAAGTTGTCAAATAAGTTTTGTATCTGATATTCACTAAACCCCAAAACTGAACTAGACAACCCTTCAGAGCTGTTTCCGGTAAAGGTCATAGAAAACATTTGATCTTGTTCTTGATCACGGAGTCGCCGGCAGCTGCATATCAGGATGTTTTTTATGATTGGAAATATGATAGAAGACATTCGGAATTGTACATCGAGTGTGAAAGGAGCTAATAGTTTCGGCAGAGTACTGATTGGTCTGTGTTTTCACCAAACCAAATCAAGCAAAATGAAGTTCAAACCCCTCAAACCTATGTTGAAATGGTTAAATCCAAACCCCTCCAACCTAAAACTGCACCTTTGATGCAATTGTTGTCCATTTTTCTTGAAGATTTATTAAAAAAAAGTTTCTGTCTAACATCCATATATACACAAGTTTTGTAATAGAACTAAATTGCAAGAATTAATTCCACAGGAGAATATGAAAGCCAGATTGAGAAATCTTTATGTAAAAAAACAAAAAAGTTAAATGAGGGAGGCAGGACGCAGTGTACTTCATCATGACATGTGCTCCAGATAACCCAGAGCTCCGTCAGATAAATGGGAGCATGATAGTTCACAAGGCCCCAAACCTGCCGTAGCAAAGGGGGAGAGAGGGAAGTTTGAGGATCCATTGCCATTTGTGCATGAGAAAATTGCTAATGTGTGTTTGATAAGTAACAAATATTTGTTATAAAAAACTAAAAATGATTATGCTAGAAAATACTAATCTAGTAGATTGAATATGAAACAAGATACTAATCAAGCAGGTTGAACATGAAGTAAAAGGACAAGATTTATAACCTTTTGTCTTAATATTACAAGATAATTACGGATTTGTATTAAGTTTTCCTGAGGTCCAATAAATCCAATATTTCTAGACATTTCCAACTGATTTGGTAAAGAAAAAATTGTCTGTTAAATTCCTATAGTTAACCAAGGCAAAGTTTGTTTTCAAACTTTTTGTTTTTTTTTTCTTGGGCATGTGTCAAACTTAAAAGTGAGTAAAAGTCTGTAGAAAAAATTAAAGAGATGATGGAGTAATAAAAATAAACAAGTAAAAGTCTTGGGCATGCAGGCTGTTATCTTGACCAAAAAAGAGAAAAGGGAAGATAAATAAAACTTTTTCATAATGCAAGTGGGCTCCTGTATTTCCATCAATCCCCCATCAGTCATCCAAGGATAATTAATTCAGATCCTAATTAATTTGTTCATTTTGCATTTCGTATTTGCATGACGATGATTTGACTGGAAACAGTTCTTAACATGCGAGTCAATTGAACTAAAAGTTGTAATTTCGATGCTTATAATGTTCCTAATATTATTCAATATTAATGTGATTAGGAAAGCCACATTAAATTGAAAGAAACAAATATGAAAGTTCAACCATGATGGGCTCAATTATAATTGACCTAGGGAATAGAGATGAAGCATGCTAAAATTGCCACTTATAACTAAATTCAGATTTAACAAAAACAACATCAAAAAAAAAGAAAAAAGAAGAACTTTATTGGTAATTTTCCTTTAAAACTAAAAGCCGTATTTTCGGGTGAATAAATGGCACTAGATGTACATTATTTTGCTTTAAAGCCGTATTTTCAGCTTTAAAACTAAAAGCCGTATTTGTGGTTTCCCTGGAAAAAGAAAGGCCATTATTTTGCTTCATTTTTGAGGGAAATAAACCAATACATGATAAAAATAGTTACAGAGGAATCACTAAAAATGGTCCTGCATTGTAAATGACAGTATTAATATTTGCCTTCTAAAAAAGATTTTACTTGTATATGTGGAGTCCATATTTTAACTCGGCCAAAAGCAACAAAAGCATGCATGATTATTAGGAATGGGCGCGGGTCGGGTACTCGTTCCCTCTACCATTTGGCTGATCCGTTCCGTACCTTACTGGTCAGTCATTTTCTGATCCTTATCCATCCCGCATATCAGTGAGTATTCGGTTATAGGATACCCGCTGAGGTACCTATCTCAACGGGTACCCGTCCCGTCCCGCCCCATTTATCATTTAATTTTTAAAAAAAATGATTTATACCAATTTAATTTTATATTTTACACATTCATCAATATTTAATGAAAATCTAAAAAAGGTTTTCCTACCAAGAAACAAGCTTGTGAAGAGAATATAAGATAAAGGAAAAAAAATTAAAAGAATTCAAATCAATAAAAGTTTGAAATAAGTAGCATAATTTTAAAATATATATTCCATATTAATTAAACTCTTTTCTATAAAATATAAGATCATGACCTCTACAAATGAATCTTGTAAATAACTATAGTCTCTCATATTTGTAATGCCAATTTATTCAATAAAATTACTTATTTAGTTCTAAATTATTATTTTATAGTGTGTGTATAAAAATAAAAATAAAAATATATATGCGGAACGGGTCGGGCACTCGCGGGTTTTTAATTATGTGATGCTAACCTGCCCCGTATCTTAGCAGGTACCTGACCCTCTTTGTGACCCAATCAAATAATAAAAATCGGATATCCTAATTTTCAGATTGGATCGGATCGGATATGGCGAGTTTCGGGTTAGTGAATAATTTTGCCCACCCCTAATGATTATTTCTCCATCGATTTGTAATTAAACAAGGACTGAGTAAGACTAGCTTGACTAGATTATAACTTTTTTTTTTGGAGAATTGCTAAAATAATCCTTTACATACATAAGTAAATAGTATTAATTCAGTCACTTCAAATCTATTAAAAGTAAATTCAGATTTAACAAAAACAACATCAAAAAGAAAAAAGAAAAAAGAAGAAACTTTATTGGCAATTTTCCTTTAAAACTAAAAGCCGTATTTTCGGGTGACTAAATGGCACTACGTGTACATTTATTTATGGTTTCCCTGGAAAAAGAAAGGCCATCATTTGCTTCATTTTTGAAGGGAAAATAAACCAATACATGATAAAAATAGTTACAAAGGAATCACTAAAAATGGTCCTGCATTGTAAATCACAGTATTAATAATATTTGCCTTCTTCACAAGATTTTACTTTTATATGTGGAGTCCGTACTTTTACGCGGCCAAAAGCAACCAAAAGCATGCGTGATTATTTCTCCATCTATTTGTAAATAAACAGGGACTCAGTAAGACTAATTTGACTAGATTATAACCTTTTTTTTTTTTTGGAGAATTGCTATAATAATCCTTTACATATATAAGTAAAGAGTATTAATTCAGTCACTCAAATCTATAAAAATGTTTGGCTCTTAAAAGATACAGACTCATATTTCTATCTTAAAAGATCATGCACTCACTCATCTTTCTATTTAAAAGATCATACAAAATTTTTGAGGAATTGAAATAACATAATGATTGAAAATGAGAGTTCAGGGATAATGGATTAGGTGATATGGAAGAAAGAGTGTAAGTAAGAGATCTCAAATTTGAGACCCCACTACACTTGAAAAAAAGAAGAAGAAAAAAAAGTTCAAGTTTTTGAGGAACAGAAATAATAACAGAAAGACCGCAAATGAGAATTGAAATGGATGAGGGTTTTGTAACCATCGTTAGTTGTTCATGATATGCGTAAGATCAGGGGTAAGTGCGACTAGAATTTTAATGCAATTGTCCAGTTGCTGTATTTTTTGCATAATATAGGTTCTCTTATATAATTTTATTGTTCTCACAAAATTTATTCTTATACACTAATTCAATATATAAATACAATCGCATCTTTAAGTGTACACTAAGTTGTGAATGAAAATATAACAATTGTACCTAATTGTATCTAACTCAACCATACCTGTCCGATTCCGTATGGATCAAACCATGTTATTTTGGTCCAGCATGGGTTAATAAGGTAAAATCCTCAAGCAAAAAACAAAAGGTCTAAATTACATCAATTTGATCCATTTGTGCCATTAACATTTTTTTTTTGTCTATTGTCACCATCTATATCTACTTCTACTCCTAGTCCTAATCGAACATATATTAGGGGCATGACCCAATAGGGTCATGGGGAATCGACGGGAATTGAACCATTATTAAATCATACGGTTGTATTAAGCACCCATATGATTTTAGAGAAGCCACATTAAGTGGCAACTTTTTGATGGAAAGTAAGATTTAAACTCTTAATGTTCTACTTACAAAATATGGTAGCAACTTCTCTAGAGGAGATTGGTTCATTTTTGCCATTAACCGTTTCTAGCGATTTGTGAATTGAGACTTGAGACGGGTGTGATTCCCCTGGCCTGCATGGTGAGATACAGGCATAAGGACTAATTTGGCATATCCATATCATGACCTGGAACAAAATGCGTCCTTCTAAATTTGAGGACTAAATTAATAACTTGAAGAACAAAATTTTTTTGGCAGTTTCAGCAATGTGTTTCTCTTCCTTCTTTTTATCTTTGTTTTCATTTTTTTTTCTAAACAATGAAGTACACAGGTGGGATAACAACACACAAGGAACAATTTTACCAATTTTCTTGTATTCCTTTTGTCCGGTAAAAAATCTAACAAAAAATTACTACAAGAGAGCGATTTTTTTTTGTTTGTTTTCTGGTAATGCATTTTCTCTAGTATTTTCCTTTATATTTAGTTATTCTGTCTCCTTTAAGTGTTTTAGAACTGTTTTCTCAATGGCAAAAGAAAGTATCGCTCCGTTTTGAAACCCTATATTCCAACAATTCAAAAATAGTATGCTATGAATTGTATAATTTCCTTTCTGAAAAGCTCCAATTCTAAGCACATCAATTCTTGTATCATGACAAAAAAGCTTGTTTAAGCCAATTATGAATCTTTAACATTTGGAGTTTACATCCTTTGACAAAAATGCTAGCGAAATTTTTAAATTTTCTGCCACAAAGAGTATCAGCACATGATACACAAATGTAGTTAGCATAGCTCCTAGAACATGTACACATACAAGGATGTATTGTCCTTTTCATTCTTGTAATTGAGCATGTATGTGAAAAAGTGACTAGTGATTGCTGACCAATGATCAATGAATGGGGAAAAAAATCACTGAATTGAAGGCATCTAAATCTAGATTCATACACAACAACCAGTCATAAGTCATAACCACAGGTGTTATTCTGTCCTGCGTTTTGCAGAAAGACTTTGCCTTGGGGCTTTGGACCCAAAACAACCAATTTCTTGATTAAATTCCATTTGTTTTTTTTTTTAATTTCCTTGAGACACGAATAGTAGCAGATGCTTTAATTTATTACACTTTTTTTTTCCTTTCTTTGCTTCATGCACAATTTTTGGTCTTCCATTAGCGGACTGCTGAATATACAAAAGGACAAAAAACGTGCATAGACCTTTCATTCCTCTAGAGTACTGCATCTGCTTTGTACCCATCATTGTCAACGGCATATAAGCATGGCCCTCTACAGTCTTTCTCTCCTTAAGCTGTAGTCCGCTAGTATTATGATCCCCTTTTCTCCAACTACAGGTTATTTTCTTGTATAACTTTACCTTGATAGAAGTCATTTAATAAGATAATTAGTACTTACTTAGGTAATGGCAATTTTGATGCATATTTGGGGCTGCAAAATGGCAAAATCTTCATAAATATGATGTACTCCATACGTGCTAAATGTGTAAGGATGCAAACTGGACCTATTAAACCGATTATTCTAGTTTCCAAAATCTTCATATTTGGAGGCAGTCTTTAACTAGCGGGATTGGGCCCCTTTCAGATAAACTAAAAAGGAAAAAAGGGTTCTGAAAACAGATATAGAAGTTCAAAATTTGAGCATATGTTTTTTGGATACGTCAACTCCTTTTTTTTTTTTTTTTTGGTTGTTGGTGTTGGGAACAATTGCATAAAGATCTACAATCCGATGACAAGAATTTTTGTTTTCCTTAATCGTTTGCTAATGGCTTTCCAATTTTTTGTCCAATTTTTTTCCCCATATTAGACAGCCTGACCACCAACAACTCACTTAAGCTCCTTGCTGGACTCCAACCTTTGACCATAAAGCCCAAACTTGCCAGTTGCCACTAAGCCTTAAGGCCGATAATAAAATTGGAAGTGGAAGTTCTTAAACTTGAAGGCTCAAAATCTTAAGCTGATGAAAGTTTTATTTGTTTGATAATCAACTTGATTTAGCCACCGAATTGAAATATCCCAATTTGAAAACTTTATTATCATTCTAAAAAAAATAATATATTGTATTTAAAAAAATTGAGCTAATGTTGTAAATCATATCAACTAATGTTATACCTCCAAAGTTCAGTTCAAACATACTCTTATGTCAAAATCAATTAACTTTGGCCATGTAGTGCAGTAATATGTAGTATAAATACGAAAAAAAGTATAATATTGATATCAGTTTATAATTCTCCATTCCTCTCCTGCTAGACTATTCAGTTTATAATTCTTAAAAATCTATTGATCTCTCCTATTTGGACTGTCCTCAACAATATAACATTTTGATTGTAGTCCTACCTAATGAGTTTAATGGTCTAGCCAAGGCAATTCTGTTGGTGCTCGGTGGCCGTCTTCCGAGCCATTGCTTGTATTTTTTCTATGATGTGGAGTGAGCACTCATAGCAGGTTATCTGACTTTGGTTATGCTCTGCTGTAATTTGAGCAATTCCATACTGCCATATATCGACCGTTTATCAACACTAAACTTGTTGGCATTTCCAGTGAAATCAAAAAGTGAAAGAAAGTCAGCTGAATTAGCAGATTGGAACTTCCGGTAACCATCTTTTAACGACAAATCTTGCAGTGTTTATGGTGAATTTGATGCAGGGTGGCTATTGACATTCATTAGCTAGTCTAGAAATCATTTGCTTAGTTTTTCTCAATCATTAACATAAGAAATTCATTGCCTTAATCATACAACACAAAAACTTGAAATTTAAGTCATTCAAGAACACTTGGAAACTACCTTCTAAAATTGAACGTTTCATTGACTAATAAATGTCTTTCAACCCAATTGAGGCAAGTGCAATAACAATAATAATTCAGCTGCTACACCTTGGAAAGGGTTTCCTTATTTATTGAGGACAGTCGCTTTAACTTTAGTTCACTTTTTCATTTGAAGAATATTTTGTCAAAATTGTCTTGTTTTATCATAAGTAACAGAAGTCCTAGATAGTGGAAACAATACACTGAGATCATTGAAGTGTGGGAGATAAAAAAAATCATCTTCATCATCTACCAATATTTTTCCTGTCAATGAAACTAAAACGTGCTGCTACATACGTGGAAGCTACATGGGACTAGGCCTGTATTTCGGCATTCTTTGCGGCAGAGCACACTTCTTCATGGAAAAAGTACTGAATGAAAATGTGATACTCAGAAACAAATTTATTATGCAAAGTTTCATAAATGTTCGATCAATTTGACCAACATTTTGATTGTAGTCCTACCTAGTGAACTTAATGTGCTCATAGACGTTCTCAAATCTTCATCACGGGTTATCCATATCCAATCGTTATCTTCATCCTGATACTCAATTTTAAAACTTCCCATGGCTAGATTCAGTAGCTGTGCTACCTTCTCCTCCAAATTGATTTTGCGGGCAGAAAATGGAAGTCTGAACTTTATCATGCGCCCTTGGTATTCTGCCTTCACCCACATGCCATTATCATCTTCTAGCCTTGCTGCACCTGATTGGTGGTGTTCATGAGTATCTTCAGTAGAAGGTTGAACAATTTTCTGTTCAGCAAATGCTTGATTAACCTTCCTTGCTTTACGAGGGGGCCATCTGTGAATACCGTATTCTCTACATATACGCTTCAATGTAGATCGACTAACTGCAGGTTTCAGTAAGGGAAACTTCAGTTAAGGAAAAAGCCTTTACAACATGTAAACTAGATCTTTCCAAACAAATCCAGATCAAATCACAGTGGATTAACCAACATTTGACTTCAATTCTGATCTAGAGAAGTGCTACGGTTAAGAATTACCTCCAATATTTTTTGCAGCATCTTCAAGTTTCCTCGTAGAATTTTGTTCAAGAACCTCACGAGTAATTCCAAGGTCGCTTTTTAAAGTACAACTGGGCTTTTGCATTTTTAAATTAGTCACTTCATTGTCCCTCTGTTCTATACTAGCACCATCTCTTTGAGGATCTTCCACAATTGGTTCGGCATGTGCTACACTGACCATGTTTTGCACGAGCTCCTGTCCAGTTGTAGATCTAACAATTCCATTTTGCTGTTCATGGACACCATTTATATAAGCATTTGCAGTATCAACTTGCTGAGATGAGAAATCAAGTTGCATCATTCCTCCTCCTCCTCCTTGTCCTTTTGCAAGCCTATGTGTAGATCCAACACTAGTAGTATTGCAGATTTCAAAAGAATCAAATTCATACTTTGGAGAGACCTTTATAACCTCAACAGTCAATTTTTGCCCCAGTTCTTGTCCTGAAGCAATCTTAAAAGAATTTTGGAGGCGTCTTTTCAATGTCTCCATTAGGCTGTGCAACAATGTCCGAGGATCCCTATAGTCTTTTTTATTCATAGGTAAAAAGAATTCCAATACGTAAATGCAATTGTTCGAGCAAGGGCTTTGCAAACATACTGCAAAACAGGCAGAGTAGTTAAAGCGTCGTGCAATGGGTACCAATGGGTACTCTGTTATGCTTAATTGTTTTATATCCCTACAAAAGCATGCACTTTTGGATGAGAATGCTCTCCCCGACTACCCCTTGTCCCTTATGAATAAAATCTACGCCACCATGAGAACTTAGTATTTCTCTAGAAGTAATCCAAGTTTCAGTATCATCCAGTCCACATATTGCAGTCACCTCGCTCAATGCTTCATCAATTTTAGCAATTTCTTCATCTTGACCTGTAGATGAATGGCTTAAAAGTATTGGCATGGAATGAATAGCCTAAAGCTTCAGCCAAGATTATGCGGTATAAAACGAGAAAAAAAAAAATACTTAAGAGGTACTCACATGAACTTACTTGTGCGAGGTTTACACAAGTAGTTGTCAGATTCATCTCCCGTAGTGGATTCTAGCAAACACATTATCCATGAACCATAAATAAATTAAAGCGTTATTTACAAATTTCAAAGTGTTTGTTTTGAGTTTTAAAAGTTGTTTAACAACGGCAGATTTGCACCCAAAAAAGAAAAATAAAACAATAAGATAAGCTCTTTGTATGCTTAGTCAACTAATTTTGGTATAGAAGTTTCGAAAAGCCAAAATCTCCTTCAAACGCCATGGATTTTTTTAGAATCAACTTGTTTCGCTTAAAAAATAACTTAAAAGGGAACATTAATATTGGCGTGATCGTTTTCACAGTTATAAGCAATTGGAAATTAGTTGTTGATATATTGCAAAAGAGACCTTCCATTAAATTAATTTATAAAAACAACTGGAAACCACGATCTATCTCCAAATTTGTAAAGGACATGGAGATATACAAAATTCATGCCAAGCATCTCCCCTATTCTAAGTTAGATTAGATTTACCACGAAATCTTATTAAGTGCCAATTTTTGTTTGGTCTTGAGTTCACTAGAAACTTAAATCATTATGCTACCACAAAATCTTGCACTATATAACACAGAAGACAATGTTTGGTTTTGCTATAAATTGCCCCTGTATCCATTACCTAGTTCAAATAATAAATTAATTGGTTATCTTTAAATTAGTCATCACAAACAAATTAGTTAAGGCCTGGATTTCATCCTCTAAGTTCCTATTTTTTATATAAGGGAGTCTGCACCCATTTCATATATAATCAATTTATTGATAAAATTATACTAATAATTATAACTCATAAATGATAAACCACACCACTAGTTCCTTGTCAGCAATAGAAAAGAAGTAATTAAGCAACTTAAAAAAGAGAAAAGTCGAACCTGAAGGTTCTCCAGAACCCGATATCGAGCAATGTCAAAAAAATCATATGGTGATACAATTTCGAGTACACCACAGGGGAGGTACCAAGTAGGATGATGATAGATTGGCAACGCCCAGTATACCTCGACACGGTCAACAGCAAAATCACGTTGAGGATACTCTCTAATAGTGTAATCACGCACATTCCGTGCAAATTCAGGGAATCCACTGCAGAACACCCGACCAGGGGGACCAATTATAATCTCATCATCGACGGGTATTAAGTACTTCAACAGTGCTTCCTATATTCACATAGTTTCTCGACTTCTTGACCATTGAAGTAGGAGACATGGTAATTGAGAGGCAAATGGCTGGTCACAAGTTGTCAAATACGTTTTGTTCCCAATCGTCACTAAACCCCAAAACTGAACTAGACAGTCCGGCGGAAGTGCGTGAAAAAGAAGTTCTAGCAAACGTATGATCTTGTCCTTAATCATGGCACCGTCAGCAGCTACAATAGGAAAATCCGTAAAAAAGTATTCGGTGCAGCAGCTAGTACTATTTTACTGATTTATTAATTGTACCATTCATATGTACTCATGATCCATCATAAACTTTGAGCAAATTGCAGTTTAGAAAAATTCCAAATTATACTTTGAGAGAGCTAAATTCACAGCCTTCCCACCTAAATCTACACATCTGATGATTAATTGAAAGAACTACAAGTTGGTTGGTATTTACTGGTGGCGGTGCGACGAGGGTTGACGCAGTGTACTTCACCATTGCCGCATGTGCTCCAGAAAACCCACAGGTGAAAAGCAAGGTCATCGGAATGGTAAGTTGAACGGGAGCATGATAGTTCACAGGGCCCCAAACCTGCCGTAGAAAAACGAGTATGAGCTTCCATTGCCCAAGAGAAAACTACTAATCTTCTGGATCGACCCTATCCCCGATTCTCGATTTCTAACTACTCGACCGATTTTATCTTCTGTATAGGAAACTATTCGAAGAGTTCAAAGTTCAAAGTCAACGGAGACAAGAGAAAAAGGACATAACAGGAAGAAGGACAAGCGAAACAACGAGGAAGCAAACAACACCGAGCAGTCTATTTTAACAGTTCATGAAGAAGTTAGCTGTCGTTTATGGGTAGAGATTAATCTCTTGCACTTTCACCTAATCAGGACCCCACATCAGATGCTATACAGATCGAGGAACAAGGATGTTGTGGCATTTTCTTTTATATATATATATATAATTTTAGTTATCCTAGAACATCTTGAGAATTCAAATAGTAATTTCTATTTTTTTAATAAAAATTGAAGCATAAGAATTGATCATTATCAATAGCAAATACTTGAAATTGTTACTATATGCTATTTGTTATCTTTGTGATAAATAATGATGACCAAATATTTTTAGTAAGAAAGTTATTTGACCACAAAAGGAAATTTTTTTAACACATTATTATTATTGAAGTTGATACACAGATTTAGGATTAGAAGACGAGGAAAAAAGATGTAAAAATAATAAGGAAAAAAGAGAAGAAGAAGAAAGAACAATAATGAAAAAAAAAAAGAATATTAGACACTATCCTTATAATGAGGGCATTATTATCTTTTTGCTTTGCACATAAACTTGGCTTTAGAGAGCAATTTATGGATTTTGAGAAAAGGACCTGCTAGAAGAATTAAAAAAAAGCGAAATAACATGGAAGCAAGCAAAAGGCAAAAGCTAGAACCAATATGAAGTGGTCCCAATTGTTCAATAGGCCAAAAAGGGTTCTAAATGAGTTTATCTGTACATATTTTTTAGTCAATGGATGACTAGAGAAATAGGACTGAAGCCAAGAATTTTGCAAGCGAAACAACGTGGAAGCAAATCAAAAGCAAGAGCCGAAAGGGTCGTGAAATTGTACACTAATTAGGATTTATATAAGTGAAAGAGATTATTCTACCTATGTTGGGTTCTACTTCTTCATGTCAATCTCCTACGAATTCATCAGTGCCCATGTTCCCAAGTCTGTACTTCCAACTTTGCATCAAGATGAAGTTGGTGGATTTTAAGTCTATTCCATGATGGATGGCTTGAAATAAAGTCTGAATTAGAATCACCAGCTGTGAACCTTCGATGATGCATGATGGCCTTCTTATTATTATGATATTGGGTCTGGTGTCAGGCTCAGTTACATTTGAATGGCCCATAAATGGGGGAAAAAAAAAAGAGTGAGCCCCGAGTGGAGAAGAAGAGAACTAAGGGTCGAAAGAAGATTGGCATCATTTGCTTTTTACATAAACTATTACGATTGAATAAATGACATATGAGTAAAATTTAAATTTCAAAATTCAAATTTTATACATGTGTTATATATCAAACGGTGATAGTGTATACAACATTAATTCTTACTTGAATAATTTTATTGTTTTGATTTTTTTTTAAAATACAAGTTGGGTAATGAGTACTTAAGGAAAGACACCCAACCCATCTAATAAATAATTTGAGCCCACCAATCAAAACTCATTACCGTCTAATTCAACGGAACCTTTAAAATTAATGGATGGGTTGGATGAGTTGTTGGGTTTTAAGTTTAATTTGCCAGGTTTAGTTACTTGCAAAGTTTATGTACATGACGATGAGGAATTGCTCGATGCTGTTCATTTACTTTTACCATGAAGACGAGACTAGAGAACGTCAGAAAAGGCCAACAACTCAATAGATACGTATTTTCCGTTGACATATTTTCAATGCATTTTTTGTCATCGGGTTCTTGCATGTAAAATACATATTTCGTGTTATCTTGGTGTTATTATTGCTTTCTATTATGTACACATATTTGCATTTACTGTTACCTTTTTTTAAAAGGAAATACCTTTTAATATTTATTTCACTTTTTTTCTGAAAATCCCTCTCAATGAATGTCCGTTGGCATTCTTAGATAAATCAAACATTTTCTTTTTATCAGTTTTGTGTATTAACAATAAGTTTTTTTTCTAATTTTTTTGCTGGCTTTATAGAATATGCATGAGATATGTCATATTTATTTTATAGTAGAAAATAGAAGATTAGGGAAAATTTTCTTGGTTTTTCTTTTCTTTTTGTTTTTGTTTAAAGAAGAGAATTTATGAACCTGAAATGGATCTGACCAATATTTTTTACCTTCTCTTAGGTAATGGCCATTCACTCTTTGAATTTGCATAGTGGTTGCTGTTGAGATGCCTTTGAATCGGATCTTCGACATTCGCTGAGCTGTTCGGGGAGTTTGGGTCTCGGGTTTTGGAGCCTATTTTGGGTCGCAGTCCGTTTTAGTTATTGGGTTGTATATATATACCTTATATCCATTCTGTACATGACAATCTGATATATTCCGAACCCTAATAAAAATCTGATTTCTCCAAAATTTGTTCTTGCTTGTTCTTGTTTGTTCTTCTGTTCCGCTGCATCTGTTTTTCAACAAACTGGTATCAGAGCTCTAGGTTCGTCCTAGGGCTCGGATCACGCAACAACATGTCTGCTTTGAACATCAAGATCGACAAGTTCACCGGGAGAAATAGTTTTCAGTCTGTGGCAGATCAAGATGCGGGCTCTGTAAAGCAACAGGGTCTGTGGAGTCCGTTGACGAAGAAGAAATCGGATTCCATTGATGAAGAGTCGATGAGGTCTGGAGGAAAAGGCTCATTCGACAATCATGCTGTGCCTGGCAGATGATTGTCATCACTGAGGGTCGCCGGTGAAAAACTGCTGCGGGTTTGTGGTTAAACTTGAAAGTCTCTATAGGACGAAGTCTTTAACCAACAAGTTGCTCTTAAAGCAACGTCTGTTCGGTCTGCGTATGCAGGAAGGTACTCCTCTTCGAGAACATTTAGATCAATTAAATACGATTCTTCTTGAGTTGCGTAATATTGATGTTAAAATTGAGGATGAGGATGCCGCGTTAATTCTGTTAGTGTCTCTACCGTTATCATATGAGAATTTTGTTCAGTCTTTTATTGGCGGTAAAGATACAGTGACTTTAGAAGAAGTAAGATCAGCACTGCATAGTAGAGAGTTGCGCCATAAGGCAGCTGGTAATGTTACAGATAATCAGGCTGCTGGGCTAGTTGTCAGCAGTGGTAAAGGAAAATTGGGAAAAAAAAGTCTGGAAACAAAAGCAGTTCTCTAAAGGTCCCAAGCCGGATGATGTCTGTAACTACTGCAAGGAAAAGGGTCATTGGAAATCTGATTGTCCTAAAAAGAAGAAGCAGCAGGAAAAACAACACGCTTCAGCTTCAGTTGCAGAAAAGGAAGCTGAAAATTCAGAAGAAGACCTGGCCCTAATTGCAAACGAACCAACACATCACTCTGATGTGTGGGTTCTTGATTCTGGGGCATCCTATCACATATGTCCAAACAGAATGGTTTACAACATATGAGCAGATAGATGGCGGAAATGTCGTGATGGCTAATAGCGCCGTTTGCAAGGCTGTTGGGATCGGTTCGATTAAGATCAGGACACATGCTGGAAAAATTGTCACACTGAATGAAGTCAGGCACGTTCCCAGAATGACGAAGAATCTGATATCACTTAGTACTCTTGACAGTAAGGGTTTCAGGTTCAGCGGAGGAAGTGGAGAGTTGTGCATTAGTAAAGGTTCATTAGTGGTTCTCAAAGGAGTTAAGCATGGCACCCTGTACATCTTACAGGGTTCTACGCTAACAGGTTCTGCTGCTGCTGCTGTTGCATCTTCTGAAGATCGCAGGTTGATATGACCAAGTTGTGGCACATTAGGCTTGGTCATATGAGGGAAAGGGGGATGCAGATTCTGTCTAAACGTGATCTTCTAGAAGGCCACAAGGTCACCGACCTTTAGATTCTGTGAACATTGTACTTTCGGTAAACTACATCGCAGAAAGTTTTGGGAGGCAATTCACAAGGACAAAAAGGCACACTTGATTACATCCATTCTGACTGGTTGGGGTCCTTCACAAGTTTGAGTCTTTAGGAGGCTATCGGTATTTTTTTATCCTTGATTGATGATTATTTCAAGGATGACTTGGGTAATCGTTAATGAAGGGAAAAGGTGAAACTTTCAAGAACTTCAAGCCAATGGAAGGGCCTTAGTGGAGAATCAAAACTGGAAAGAGATCAAAAGGCTGGCGAACCTGATAATGGTCCTGGAATTCTGTTCAAAGGAGTTTGATGAGTTCTTGCAAAGATGAAGGTATTGCTCGGCATCACACAGTTCGACACCACCACAACAAAACGGTGTAGCAGAAACGCATGAATCAAACACTTCTAGAGAGAGCACGGTGTATGCTCTTCAATGCTGGATTTGCAAGGAGGTTTCTTGGGCAGAAAGCCATGAGCACAGCCTACTTCTTGATCAATTACGTGCACCCTTCATCAGGTAATAGACTGGCAAGATACCTTATGAAGTGTGGTCTGGGTATGTCCTCCTACTTACTCAAATTTTGAAGGCCTTTTTGGTTGTTACTGCGAATTATCCATGTCACGTGAGGGCCCAAACTAAACCAAGGGCCTAAAAGGGAAGTTTTTCTGGGATACGTGGAGGCAGGGGTTAAAGGGTTAAATAGAATCTGGTCACCCTCAAGAAAAGAAAGGTTATTACTTCAGGCAAGAAGTGCTAATTTTTTTGAGATGAAAACTCTATACTTAACCCCTCCCTGTGAAGACTGTTGTTAGAAGAAAGTGCAGGTGGTTGATAAAACAGTGGAGTTACAAATCATTCAAAATAGTTTTGAATCACAGCAGCAATTTGATGATCATCAACAGTTATCCTTTGAAACTGAACCTCCTGTAGAAGTAGAGTCTCCAGAACCCGCGTCAGCAGAAAGGTTGGCACCTATATCCCATACTGCGTTAGAAACTCAGCAGCACGGTATTGCTTATGATCGTGCGAGGAGAGTGGGAGTACGACCTCCCAGCAGGTATCGGGATTTTTGGTAGGCTTGCATTTCAGGTTGTTGAGGAGGTGGGTTCTCCTGAGCCCTCACCTATAGAGAAGGCTATTTCAGGT
Organism: Coffea humblotiana; assembly: GCA_023065735.1. NCBI lineage: Eukaryota > Viridiplantae > Streptophyta > Magnoliopsida > Gentianales > Rubiaceae > Coffea > Coffea humblotiana. The sequence goes on from JACYVW010000163.1 coordinate 48,878, forward strand.
AGTGAGTCCAGCTCAATGGCTTGCTGCAATGGGTGGATGAAATGGGAGTCGTTTACACAAGAACGGCACTTGGGAATTGGTCAACGGCTAGCAGAGAGAAAGGTTGTGACTTGCAAATGGGTCTTTAAAAGGAGGAAGGAATTTCCCCAACTGAGGGCATCAAGTATTAAAGCCACGTGTTGTGTGCCAAAGAGGGGTTTCACTCAAGAGAGAAGGAGTAGACTACAATGAGATTTCTCACCAGTGGTCAGACACACTTTCTATCAGGGGTGCTAACTAGCAATGGTTGCACATCAGGACTTAGAACTTGAGCAGCTAGACGTGAAGACAGCTTTCCTACATGGAGAGTTAGATGAAGAGATTTATATGACTCAGCCAGATGGATTCCATGTTCCGGGAAAAGAAGGATTATGTAATGCAAGTTGAAGAAATCCTTGTATGGATTAAAGCAGTCCCCAAGGCAGTGGTACAAAAGATTTGGACGGCTACATGATTGAACTCGGCTACAATGAGAAATCAGTATGATTGTTGTGTATATCACAACAAACTTGAAGATGGTCGTCGATGATCTACTTGATTATGTATGTAGATGATATGCTCATAGCTGCGAGGAACAAAGCTGATATACAGAAGTTGAAAAGTCTTCTCAGTGCAGAGTTTGAGATGAAAGACTTGGGTGCAGGGCACGAAAAATTCTGGGAATGGAGATTTTAGGGATAGAGGTCAGAAGAAGCTTTTCTTATCACAGAAGAGCTATGTTGAGAAGGTACTATCCAGATTTGGCATGTCTACAGCAGAAAACCCTTGAAGTACTCCGAGTACAGTGAATGCGTCAACTATCAGTTACATTCGCCACCACAGTCAGGAAGCCGGACAATGAAGAGTATATGGCTAAGGTTCCCCTAGTCCTAGGTGCAGTGGGCAGTTGTGATGTATGCCAATGGGTCTGCACGTAAGACCTGATCTGGGCACATGCAGTCAGTGGTTGTTAGTAGATTTATGGCTAATCCTGGGAAGGAGCACTGGCTGGCCGTGAAGCGATTTTTTTCGTTACCTAAAGGGGTACGTCTGATGTTGGTCTCATCTATTGGAGGTGATATAGAGTGTTTGGTTACAGGCTATTCAGATTCTGATTATGCTGGAGATGTTGATAGTAGGAGGTCGATGACTGGTTATGTTTTTCACTCTTGGGCATTCTGTAGTTAGTTGGAAGCAACTCTAACAACCTACAGTGACTCTGTCCACTACAAATCTACAGTGACTCTGTCCCACTACGGAGGCAGAGTATATGGCACTGACGGAGGCTGCTAAAGAGGAATTTGGTTAAGGGACTGGTTGGAGATCTTGGCCTACATCAGGATCAGGGCTAATATATATTGTGATAGTCTCAGTGCAATATGTCTAGCCAAGGATCAAGTTCATCATGAGAGGACTAACACATTGATGTCCGATATCACTTCTTGAGAATCTGAGACAAGGATCAAGGTGGAAGAAAATTGGCAACTGCTGACCAATCCTGCTGACATGTTCACCAAGCCGGTTCCTCATAGTAAGTTCAAAACATTGTTTGGACTTGCTAAATGTCCTAAGTTTCTGATAGCCCTTATGGGCATTCTGATGGTACTTAGAGACAATTCTGATGGTAAAAGAAGACTCTGAGTACGTTTGGCACTTCATCAGTGCTTCCTGTTACATCTGTTTTCGAGAAGATTCAAGTCAAGGTGGAGATTTGTTGAGAATGCCTTGAATCCGGATTCTTCGACCTTCGCTGAGCTTTAGTTTGGGTCTCGGGTTTTTGGAACCTATTTTTGGGTCCAGTCCGTTTTGATTATTGGGTTGTATATATATACCTTATATCCATTCTGTACATGACATCTGATATATTCCAAACCCTAATAAAAATCTGATTTCCCCCAAATTTGTTCTTGCTTGTTCTTGTTTGTTCTTCTGTTCCGCTGCATCTGTTTCAACAGTTGCTAGTAAGTTTTTTAGATTCTATTTGGGTTCAAATCCTCTTCCTCATGTTTCTTTTCAAAAATATTCAATTAATCTTTCTTATATTATAAGTATAAAATATATACATACATACGTATATACAAATATATATATGTAATATATGTATAATATATATGTTGTATATGTGTCTATATATATATGTATGTATGTATATAACATTGAAGACTGTTTCACATGGTAAAAGGAGAAGAAATGATAAACTAATAAGGCATCAAAACACTACTGTTCTTAAAGTTTTTAATTGCCCATACTACTTAGTTGTTTGCTTAGGAGTAGTGGCCATTTACCCCTAGAATAGAACAAAAAGGAAAAAGTAGATAGCATAATCTAATTGTTCTCACTTAGAATTAATCAAATGCAAAAGTCAGTTTAAATATAATGAGACTTAATTATTTTTATAGGAATAGTGTTTTTTTATGACCACATAATGACCAGACGCAGCCGCATTCGTTTTGCGCACTCAATCACTTGGGCGTTTTAAATGACGGCTTGGATAACCGTGGTGGTATGGGCAAACCTCCGACGACCCAGCAGTGGCAGCGGCTCCTCCTCTGTTTCCCGTCGAGGAACAAAGTTGACGCTTAGCAGGGCCCAAATGTCACTAGGAAGTTGTGGCATTTTCTTATAAAAATTTTTTTAGTTATCCTAAAACATCGTGAGAATTCAAATAGTAATTTCTATTTTTTTAATAAAAATTGAAGCATAAGAAGTGATCAATATCAATAGAAAATACTTGAAATTGTTAGTATATGCTATTTATTATCCAGTGATAACTAATGATGACCAAATATTTTTCATAAGAAAGTTATTTGACCATAAAAGGAAATTTTTTAACCCATTCTAATAAATAATTTGAGTTTTTCTTAACCCAACCAATCAAAACCCATTACCTTCTACTCAGCGTAACCTTTAAAATTAGTAGGTGGATTGGATGAGCTGTTGGATTTTAAGTTTATCTGGCAGGTTTAGTCACTTGCAAAGTCTATGTACATGAAAGATGAGGAATTTTCTCGTGGCTTTCATTTACATTTACCATGAAGACTAGAACTAGAAGGAATAGTGAGAAAAGGGCAATCATAAATAATATTTTCATGGACATATTTTCAATGGTTCTTTTGTCACCAAAATGATAGAACTGCGTAGCAATCACCACTCCTAACCTGTTATCATCCCATTCTTACATGTATAATATATATTTTGCCACTAGGCCTTTGACCTGGTGGTCACTACCAACTTGGTGGTGCGGGAGGTCAAAGATTCAACTAAAATTTGTCACAATATGTGGTGGCCTTAATTGGCTTCTTTCGGTGGAGTCTGTACTCAGATCGAATCCCCTCCATCTCAATGAATGTCCATTGGCACTTCTTAGATAAATCAAACATTTTCTTTAATCAGTTTTGTGTATTAGCAATAAGTTTTTTTCTAATGTTTTTTGCTTGTCTTCATAAGGAATTTGAATGAGATATGTCATATTTATTTTATAGTAAAAAAATAGAAGATTAGGGAAATTTTTTCTTCATTTTTCTTTTCTTTTTGTTTTTGTTTAAAGAAGAGGGATTTTATGAACCTGAAGTGGATCTGACCAATATTTTACCTTCTCTTAAGTAATAGCCATTTACTCTTCGAATTTGCATCGTGGTTGCTAGTAAGTTTTTTAGATTCTATTTGGGTTCAAATCCTCTTCCTCATGTTTCTTTTCAAAATATTCAATTAATCTTTCCTACATTGTGAGTATAAAATATATATACATACGTATATATAAATCTATATATATGTATGTATATATAGATATATGTGTGTTATATATGTGTAATATATGTATATGTTTGTATATATGTATATGTATGTATATATATAACATTGAAGACTGTTTCACAAGGTAAAGGGGAAGAAATGATAAACTAATGAGACGTGAAAACACTACTGTTCTTAAAGTTTTAATTGCCCATACTACTTCGTTGTTTGCTTAATTAGGAGTTGTGGCAATTTACCCCAAGAATAGAACAAAGAGAAAAAAAGTAGATAGCATAATCTAATTGTTCTCACTTAGAATTAATCAAATGCAAAAGTTAGTTTAATTCAATGAGACTTAATTATTTTTTTATAGGAAAAGTTTTTTTTTATCACCACATAATGACCAGACACAGCCGCATTCGTTTTGCGCACCATTAGTTTTTTTTTTTTTTTTTAGGCTTCAGATAACCACTTTTTGAGCATGAAAAGTTGTTGAAAACATTTCCTCAAAAAATTTGACTATCACAAGGATGTAGCCCCAAATCCGCTAGTGCACAGTTGTAGATCTGCTTCACTGAGAAAGCCTGAGACCTAAAGTGATCCAGACCAAATCCAAATCTGAATGTATAACTGGAAAAACTTGGACCTCTCTGGACGTTATCTAACCATGAATCAGGGCTCGGGTCCAAGCCGAGATCTGGCACCAGATCATAGTTCATCACTTTGTTTTGTACTTTTGTTTGCCCAAAATCTATTTGTATATTTCAAATCTCATTAGTGTATCTTTCAAACTAATTTTATATATTTTCATATTTTATTTATACATTTGGAGTCATATTTGTACATTTAAAAATTTTATTTACAAACTAATCCAAATTGCAGGTTTAGATGCCATAATACATGACCTTTTTTTCAAATTTCAATTTTATCTGCTTGTGTAAAATATTGGGCTAGCCATGTAAACCATATTAGTAAACCATATCTGTTGCTATTTTGTCGGTCACTTTTTTATCTCACATACATCACATAGCAAGATCCAAATAATGTTAGAGCAATTATTCCAAATAATATTTTAAATAATATCCTATCCAAACACACTCAATATATCTCAGACTTGTTAAGTCCTTTTTTTGGGTTTAGGCAAAATATTATTTTATTTTATTTGTCGCATCTGCTACAAACTCATTCAATTGGACATCCAATGAGTAGTTGTCAATCATTAAAGTCTGTTTTTTTTTTTTAAAGGAATCATCAAGGGCTGTTAAAGGGAAAGATATTGTGGCTGACATCTTCACTAGTAACTCATGCATTTTTATAATTACGATAGATGATAGTTTGTTGATGCTATGGGTCTGGATAATTACCCACTTAGCCAATTTTGTTGCTGACTTGCCAAAACTACCGTTGCTTATAAACGTAGTTGAAAAAATGCGTGTATATCACGAAAGTTAAAACCTTTTGGTTGACTACTGCTAAGTTACAGGACACGCCTTTACTTCTGATGCAATAGGTTACCCTTTTCTTCCAACATATATAGATATTTTTGTCTTCTCTGAAAGCAAAGAATGGATATCAATAAGGTAGTCCTGATAAAAAGCATTCTTTCAAGGCAGATGAAGGGGCTTTGTAAAACGCTCTGGAAGGATCGAGCCAATTAAATCCCTTTCTAGCAAATTTCGTTCATTTTAAGTAAATGGGCTAAAACAGGTAATTACTACTCCTATCAGAAACAGAATCAAACCCTTCCATTTCTCTTGCTATAATTTGAGGAATTCCACAATGGCACACATCTGCGGTATATCAGCCCTCCACTTGTTTGACATTTCCCCTGAAATAAAAAAGTAAAAGAAAGTCGGGTGAATTAGCTGATTTGGATTTCCACTAACCATCTTTTTTTTGCAATGTTTATGGTCAGTGTGGGAGTCAAGAATTTAATGCAGGCTGGCTATTGACATTCATTATGAAGTCTAGAAATCATTTGCTTTCTCTCAATTTTACAATAGAACAAAAGAAATTCATTACATTTGATTATACTCCCTCCGTTCCACTTTGATAGTTCTATTTTCCTTTTTTGTCTATCCCAAATTATAGTCCACTTTCTAATTAAAGAATGTAGTTGTATTTTAATTTTCCTAAAATACCCTTATTCAATATAAGTTGTTGTTACTATAAACCTATCACATTTAATCCATTTAGATTTTCCAAGCTTATTTATATCAGGAAGGAAACAAGCTATGTCATCATTGGCTACAAACCCACGAGTGAAAATTTTCAAAACCATCAATTCAAGTTCTCGTAAAGTTGTACTCTAATTAATGTGAGGGTATTTTAAAAAAATAGCTATCTAAATTGATTGTTCCAACAAAGTTAAACTATTTTTCTTAAACTGTGTGAAAAAAACCAGAACTATCAAAGTGGGACGGAAGGAGTACTTACAACAAAAAAAAAATTGAAATTTAAATAATTTGAGAACATGCGTTAATTACTATCCAAAAATAATGGTTTAATTGATGGCTGATTTGGCACATCGAGTCAAGCATGAGGGGAGGTTTTAGTGGCTAATCCGAATCATTATCCTTTTAAGTTTTATACTCATTTCTTGGTCGTTCGAAGACACAAAAAGGGAGCTTTTTAATCCATGCAAATCTCCCCCTGAATTACATCTTTGAGCCAAGCTACCTGGTTTATTTTTAAATATTTTTTAATATAAACACAGTAGTTTGTTCTCCCCTAGAGTTTGATCCTCCTTGTCCTGGAGGTAATCTGCAAGCATTATCATTGAGTCTTCTTTATATATATATATATATATATATATATATAAATACAGCGACTCTTTTTATGTCATGTAAATACAGTGATTTGCACTCCCATGGAATCTCACCCTTGAGAAACGCAAGCGTAATCCCAAAGAAAAAGTCACACGAACAATTTCCTTAATCCAAATCCAAGAAGACGGGTCTTGTGATGGGTCTTACGTTGAGTGTCCGACTCAGCTAAACTCTGCTTCACTCGTGACCCTAACTTCTTCCTTGTGCGATCCATCCTACTCCAAAATGCGTCTTCAAGCTGCTCCGCATCATTATCCTTCAGTTTTAATATTTTTTATATAAATACGTTGACTTGTTCTTGGTCCTAAGGCATATAAAAGGAGCATTTCGCTGCATGCAATTTTCTGCTGCATTATGAGGTGTAAATATGTAAGGAATGCAAGTAGAATTCCTGATTATTAGCTGCAAGTAGAGCAGAAGACAGGGAAGAAGGAAAGTTGAAGTAGAGAGAGAGAGAGAGAGAGAGAGAGAGAAAGATGAAGTGAGGATCAATTCTGTTATGAATCTTCTTGCCCTTCTCTTTACAATTTCCTCAACATAAAAGACTGAACTAACAAAGTCACTACTTCTTACACTTCCATGGAGGTAACAAAAGCTTTAAATCAAATACTTCCATGCGTGTTAACAAATTTTGCATGAACCTAGATTTTTCAGTGCAACTTTATTTTGATCTTAACTCCTTTGGCCTAGTTTTGACACTTTATTTATTGGGTAATATAATGTTATTTTCGAAAGAAAAAATGTATAGAAGAAAAAAAGGGGATAGGATTTTTTTGGTGTCTCAAGTAGAAGTACTTGGGCCTCTTAGGTGATTAACGCAATGTTTGGACAAGTCTAATGTCAAGTCTTCAAATCAAGTGCAAAATAAAAGCCCAAATCCACAAACAAAAAAAAGGTCAGTAGCGGGGTGACCCATGGCCCCCTCTGTTTTTAAACTCAGACCTGGTCGAACCAGAAACAGGTCAATTGTTCGGTCCGAATTAATCTTCAAAATCAAAAAATCAAAAATTCGGTCAAATCAGGTCAAAAACTGGGTTTGACCCGGTTTGACCGGAAAAATATGAACCGGTCTCTCTTTTTTTTAAATACTTTTTTTGAACGGTCAAAATATTTTTAATATTATGATTTGACCCTTAAGTTATTAAAAATTATTAATATATCTCAAATATTTCATACTTTATAAATGTCGTCTTAAAGTTTGGTGTTATTTTTCAATTAACTCCATAATTTTAATTCTAAACTTGTTAATGTTCATTAAATAATATAAATTGCTACTTGATTGTTCTAATTTATTTGTATTTTCTTGTTAAATATATTTGAAACATCAAATATATATGAATATATCTTTATTAATATTAACATGTTATTAGGTATTTTACATATAATATTTTAATTTTTAAATAATTTTTATTTATGACGTCATTCGGTTCAACTGTGATCAAACCCGATTGAATCCATTGACCACTGATCCCTGATCTCGACCGAGTCGATACCCGATCCGGTTCTGAAAACATAGGTGGCCCTTGGTCTCCAATCCCTCAAATCTTCAGAAAACTGAATTTCTCATGATTTTTGTCTTATAATCTTGCAATAATTGCTATTTTATTTTTGGGTACCAATTCATCTCCCCTCCCTCATCTGTCTGTCTCTACTTCCTACGCAAAGTCACAAACACACTCTCCTCATCCCTCTAAACAGTCATATTCCAAACACACTTCACAGTAAAAACCAACTAAATGCGGCCAACGCTATAGTATGCAACATCAGTATGATTTGGTCTTGTTTTGCTTGAGTCCTTTGCAGCTCACTTCTTACTATTAGTCTATATCAGTCTATTACCTCTCTAAACTAATCTCATTTGAGGAGGACAAACAGAAAAGAATAATCTGGCTTGACAATTTCTTGAAGTTAAAGAGATCAATTATGTTCACAACCTAATATGCGTGGGACTGAATTGGAACAAGAGAATCGACCAAACGCCCCCTTTTTCCCTTTTGGTTGACAAAACAACCAACAAATAATTTTATTGCTCAAGATCAGATACAATAGCATCTAAAATTTACAACTGCAGATGCTTCCTCCAATCATACAAGCAAAAGACTTCAAATGCAATGCTAGTCTTAGACAATTCATGAGCAGACTTACTAGCGGACCTACAAACAAAACTAATTCCACGAGAAACAGAGGCATTAATCAAACTACGACCAATTGCCTTAAGTTTGAAGGAAAAATGAAACATTGCTGCAATATCGAGGACAATCAGTCAACTTTAGTTCATTTCTTGTTTTGAAGCATTTTTTAAACAAAATTGCCTTGTTTTACCAAAGTAATAAAATCATCTTCATTATGTGCTATATTTATGTAGTCAATGAAAATTTGAAACATGGGACTAGGCTTGTTTGTAGGAATGCTTTGCGGCAGCGCATATTTCTTCATGGAAAAAGTATTGAATGAAAACATTTTGATTAATTATACAAATCTTCATAAATATGCACCTGACTGACCAACATTTTGACTGTTGTCCTACCTAATGACCTTAATGTGCTCATAGAGGTGCTTAGATCTTCATCACAGGTTATCCAAATCCACTCATTATCTTCATCCTCATACTCAATTTTAAAACTTCCAATGGATAGATTCAATCTCTGTGCTACCTTCTCCTCCAAATTGACTTTACGGGCAGAAAGTGGAAGTCTAAACTTTATCTTGTACTGTTGATAATCGGCCTTCACCCACATGCAACTACCATCTTCTAGCCTCGTTGCATCTGACCAGTGGTGTCCTTCAATATTTTCAGTAGAAGGTTGAATAACTTTCTGTACAGTAAAGGCCTGAATAAACTTTCTTGCTTACGAGGTGGCCATCTGCGAATACCGTACTCCCTACATATACGCTTCAATGTAGATCGGCTAACTGCAGTTTTCAGAAAGGAAAACTAGAGTCAAGGAAACAACCTCTACAATCTGTATGTGGGATATTCCAAAAACAGATACAGAGATAAAGCAAATCAACATGCATTAGTAATCTAAGAAGTGCTGCAGTTACTAGTTACCATCAAGAAATTTTGCAGCATCCACAAGCTTCATCTTAGAAATTTGTTCAAGAACCTCACGAGTAATTCCAAGGTCGCTTTTTAAAGTACAACTTGACTTTTGCTTTTTTATATCAGTCACTTCATTACCACTCTGTTCTATACTAGGACCATCTCTTTCACGATCTGCCACATTGATTTCCACAATTGGTTCATGATTCGCTATGCTGATTATGTTCTGTGCGAGCTCCTGTTCAGTTGAAGATCCAACAATTCCATTTTGCTGTTCATAAATACCATTGATAGAATTGTTTCCGGCCTCAACTCCTGCAACATTTGATGCATTGATTTGTACTGCCATTAATTCTTGATATGATATGTTGACAAAGCCTTGCACATGCTCTGATCTTGGCGGAGATCCAACAATCCCACTCTGCTGTCCATGGACACCATTTATATAACCATTTGCAGTATCAACTGGATGAGATGAGAAATCAACTTGCATCATTTCTCCTCCTCCTTGTGCTGCAAGCCTAGGTGTAGATCCAACACTTCCATTCTGCTGTTCATGGATACCATCCGTAGAACCATTTGCAGCATCAACTTGCTGAGATGAGAAATCAAGTTGCACCATGGCTCCTGGTTTTTGTACTTCTGCAGGCCTTGGAGTAGATTCATTACTAATGGTATTGCTGAGTTCAAAAGAATCAAATTTATCCTCTGAAGAGACCTTTATAACCTCAACAGACAATTTCTTCCCGAATTCTTGTCCAGAAGCAATCTTAAAAGAACTTTGGAGTTGTAGTGTCAATGTTTCCATTAGCGTGTTCAACGATGTCCTAGGATCCCCATAGTCTTTTTCATTCCTAGGTAAAAGGAATTCCAATACATAAATGCAATTGTTTGAGCAGGAGCTTTGCAAACAAACTGCAAAACAGGCAGACTGTTTATAGCATCGTGCAATGGGTACCAAGGGATGCTCTGTTATGCTTAACTGTCTTATATCCCTGCAAAAACATGCACTTTTGGATGAAAATGCTTTTCCAACTACTCCTTGTCCCTTTCGAACAATATACATGCCATAACTTAATATTTCGTGGGAAGCAATCCAAGTTCGAGTTGCTGACAGTAAATGTCTTGTACGTACCACATTAACCGCTGTGAGAATTTCAAAGTATTCTCTAGAACAACCTAAAGATATTTGGCATCAAAGTGTTAGTATAGAAGGAGTAGCTTAAAGCTCCAGTTCGCGTTCTGCAGTGTAGAAACAAAAGAATAGATGAGGTACTCACTCTCACATGAAAATACATCGTGGCTTGAATAAGTAGTTTTCAGATCCATCTTCTGTAATGGAATACAAACAAAACTCATGTTGCAAAATTCTGGCAGACAAACCATCCATGATATAAAAACTGCTGAATTAAAACTAAGTGTTATGTTTACAAGCTTCATAGTCTTTGCTTTAGCTGTTATAAGCTGCTCGAGGAAAACGGATTTGCATCAAAAATGAAAAGTAAATAAAATAATCTGTTTGCATTGTCATCCCATAAATTTTGGTATACAAGTTCCGGAAACCCAAAACCTCCTGCAAAAGCCATAGATTTTTAGAATCAACTTCTTCCACTCAAAGTATAACTTTGAAAAAAAAAATGGAGTAATATTAGAGTGGCAGCCCCTGTTACAAACGGTTGCTAACAATAATAACTCAAAGTTACAAATCATTGAACAAACTAGAAACCATCTTTGGATTAATTTATAGAAACACCACCGACTACCACCTAACAACTAGAAACCGAACAACTCCAGAAACCATAATTTGTGCCCAACGCTATAAATACACAGAGATATACAAATTCGTGTCAAACATCTCCGATCCATGCAAGATTAATCACAAAATTTGTATTAAGTTGCAAATTTTGGTTGATCTTGAGTTCACTAAAAACTTAACTCATTAATTCTATGCCATCACAAATCTTATGTTGACTCTACTGTCCTTTTTGGATATCACATCTTCAGAAAAAATTCACCATTGATGAAAACAGTGTTTTTTTTTTTTTGCCTTTTACATTATAACAATTTCAAGTTTAAAATATAAGCCACTGTCATTATTAAGTGACACAAATTGAGGGAATGATGCAATAAAATGTTTCCAAATCTTATACAATATAATGAACTAAATAATGCAGAAGACCTATTATGGTGTTGCATTTTGTCTTCTTAACATTATTTGTAATATCTCCTTGATTAGTTATTTATAAATTACCCAACTATAAATGCCCATTAAACCCATTAGGTACGACAAATAATAACTTTGAAGTGACGGGAGGGGTGAGACATGTCTGTAACTTTCATCAAAGTTACCGTGATGGAGCAATTTTCCAATAGAGCCACAAACCAAATGATGAATTGGAATCAGATTAGCTATTCTATAACAAATATTAAGTTCCAGCTTGGGCTTCGTCTTCTAAGTTCTTGTCAACAACACCACCAGGTTCTTGTCAACAATAACAAAATAATTAAGCAACTTAGAAAGAGAAAAGTCGTACCTGAAGCTTCGCCTGAATTCCGTTTGGACGCAAGTAAAATTCATTTGTCGATACAATTTCCAGTACACCACTGGGGAGGTGCTGAGTAGGATGATAGATTGGCAACGCCCAGTATCCCTTGACCCGGTCGACCACACAATCACGTTGAGGATATTCTCTACTAGTGTAATGACGCACATCAAATGTATATTCAGGCAATCCACTGCGGAACACCCGACCAGGGGGACCAAGCTGTACTTGGTCGACACTAATCTCATCATCATCCACCGGTATTAGGTAATCCAAACAGTGCTTCCTATATTCGCATAGTTGCTTGACCTCTAGATTACCAAAGTACTTGAGAGCAAAAGGCTGGTCACAAGTTGTCAAATACATTTTGTTGCCAATCTTCACTAAACCCCAAAACTGAACTAGAAACTGAGGCAAGAGTGGGTCTAGAAGAAGTCGTAGAAAATATACGATCTTGTTCTTAATCAGAGCGCCGTCGGCAGCTGCAATAGGAAAATCAGTAAACATAGTGCAGGCTGGTACTATTGTATCACTTATTAATTGCACAGTACTGATTGTCCACGTTTTCACCAAAACAAACCAAAAAAAATGTAAAAGAAAGAAAGTTATGTATTAATATATTGTAAATGGAGTAAATTCAAGTTTAGAAGAAGTTCAAATTATACTCGAGAGAGCCAAATTCTCAGCCCCCAACCAAAATCTACACATATGATGTATTCGTGTATAATTTTCCCAGAGATAAATTGAAAAGCTTTAAGCACCGCCCCGAAGTAACTCCCAATTGAATGGCCCAATCCTTTGTATTTTTCTAACATCCATATAATAGTTTTGTGATCAAACTAATTGTCAGAATTTTTTCTGTTCTAAAATGTTAAAATTTATTCTACAGGAGCTAACCAAAGTCAAGCGTATGAAGAATTTTATTGTGAAAAAAATCAAACAAAATATCCACATTCATGTTCTATCTCGATGAAGATTACTGATAGAACTACGTACTAATTGGTACTTACTGGCGACGAGGTGAGGCTTGACGCATTGTACTTCATCATTGCCGCATATGCTCCAGAAAACCCACAGGTGATAATGACCGTAGTAAGTTGAATGGGAACATGATAGTTCACAAGGCCCCAGACCTCTCGTAGAAAAAGGAGGAGAGGGATAAGTTTGAGCTTCCACTGCCATTTGTTTAGGAGAAAACTGTTAATCTTCTTGATCGATCCTGTTTCCCGATTCTAAGTTTCTCACTACTCAGTTTACTTTTATCTTCTGTATGGCAGTATTAGATGCTATTTATAGATAATATACATACACTTGAAGACTTCAAATTTTGAAGTCAATGGATGACAAAAATGACTGGCAGTGACCGGAAGAAGAATAAGCGACATAACAAGCAAACAAAAGCAATGCCAAAATGGTTCAAACGGCCAAAAAGAAGTGGTCGTCCAAACAGTTCAATAGATTCAAAAAGGTCCAAACAATTCACTAGGTTCAATATGTTTGATTTGTATGCCTGTTGTTATTTCTTTAACTGCTGGTTTCTGTTAGCAAATCTGGTAGCTTTGTTGTACTTTTCTGCCCTTCATTAGCCCGTAATTAAGTCGAAAGTCCACTAAAATATTTGAGCATGACGGCTGATGAACTGTATGGAGCATACCACAGATTTGACCTTTCAGAAAACAAAAGGATGGCATAGATCTGTGCCTTGACGATGCGGAGGAATTAAAGTCAATCTAGTTTTTGGGTAGACATGGCAAATGGATGGGATGGGTAGAATTTTAGCAGGTATCAATTGTCTTCTTTTACCATTTATCCATATATTTTTTTAGGGTTAATTACATTTACCTCCCTTGAGGTTTGACCAAATAATGAATCAATCCCTGAGATTTGAACAAATAACAAATTACTCTCCCACGCTAAGTTTGTCAGTTATATGGAACGGAAATAGCCAAAAGTCTGAACAACCCTTATTGATTTCCATCAAATTTTAAAGACATAAAAATAGAAATATGTACTTATCATTTTAGCCTTTAGGCGGGAAACAATACAGACAATGACTTTATCACTTCAACCCCCACAATACAGACAGCGACGTTATTTTAATTTTTGTAAATTTCAAATACGTTATTTTAAAAAGCGCAACTTTCAAATACGTTATTTTAATTTTCCTAAATTTGTTTAAATATGAAAAATTGGTTAAATAGCGCATTAAATATAAAACCTGTCAGTTTTTCATAAAGACCTGGTATGTTATGAGTGATTTCTTTTTTTTTTTTTTTAACTTTCACATATTTAATTTATGTTAAATACAAAACATACTAGTTTTCCTTTAGGCGCTATTTAACCAATTTTTTCATAAAGAACTGGTATGTTTCCCATAAAGAGTTGGTACAAATTATACTACAAAACCTGCCAATTTCCCATAAAGAACTGGTATGTTATGCGCTATTTAACCAATTTTTCATATTTAAGACTCAAATTTTCAAATACGTTATTTTAATTTTCGTAAATTTCAAATACGTTATTTTAAAAAGCGCAACTTTCAAATACATTATTTTAATTTTCATAAATTTGTTTAAATATGAAAAATTGGTTAAATAGCGCATTAAATACAAAACCTGCCAGTTTCTCATAAAGAACTGGTATGTTATGGATAATTTCTTTTTTTTTTTTTAACTTTCACATATTTAATTTATGTTAAATACAAAACATACTAATTTTCCTTTGGGCGCTATTTAACCAATTTATCTTGAAGTTTTTGCTCGTTAAACTTGGGAAAAAATGGGGAAGTCTTTTTCTTCTCTCTTTTTGTACAAATAAAGGTAGGCAATGGGAAAGTCTTTTTCTTCTCTCTTTTTGTACAGATAAAGGTAGGCAAGTCAAACGTGATTGGGATGTGAATGATAAAGAATTATAATCCCAATATCATATATATATATATATATATATATATATAATAAAGTCGTATTCTCATCCTTATCCTTTTAGTTTATTTCTTTCCTACGTGGCTTATTGACATAGCAAGTAGGTGCAACGCGCTCTATGAGTTAACCCTCTAATAACTTACGCTATTCTATCCCTCTTTTTTCTCTTGACTTTACAATTCTAAATAATCCTTCCATG
Source organism: Coffea humblotiana (assembly GCA_023065735.1). Taxonomy (NCBI): domain Eukaryota; kingdom Viridiplantae; phylum Streptophyta; class Magnoliopsida; order Gentianales; family Rubiaceae; genus Coffea; species Coffea humblotiana. Next base: position 64,162 of record JACYVW010000163.1, read on the forward strand.
ATTATCTCTTTCATTCTCTCACCTTTTTTTCTTTAACTTAATCGTCAAGCCTAAATTTCATGGGGATTAGTATAAATAATTTTGAATTATGTTTTTAACTCTCTCTCATCTTCAACTCAAAAGTTCGAAATATCAATTCAAATATTAGATTATCTTTATCAGATTATCACTATCGAAGATACTCTATATTTTTACTCATATATATGATTATCGATCTATTATTCATCACTTTATCAAACAGTGCAGATGTTTACACTTTTTCACAATGTTTTTGGAAATTTTTTTTTTTAACTTCAATGCAAGGACCGGATTTGGAACTTCGTTTTTATTCCCTTCAATGCAAGGACCGCATTTGGATTTTGTTTATGCTCGCTGTATATGGTCTATAATTTCCTACACCTTTTTCATAGTTAGGTCATTGAATTTGAATTTTCTAAATCTTCAAAAGTTACAGTTTAGTTTTTATTTCTGACAAGATTTTTGTAATTAATTTGTTATTTCAATTTATGGATTCACTCTTCAATTCAAGTAGAACACATATTGCTTTTTTGGTTAGTGATTTAAAAGTGGCATTTTGAGCTATGTGTTTTCACACAATTTTTTAATTGCCTTTGACAATTTATTAATTGTCTTCAACAACGTATTAATTTTTTTTATTTTCTAGGTTTCTGGGGTTAAAAAAATTTTGTGCAGTTTTCAATGTTTTCTTTTAGGCTTTGGTAGAAAACTTCTAAAAAATAAGAAGATGTCACTGATTATATAATTGGCAAGGCATCAAGTTCATTGCCATACAGCAGTTCACGTCATGCAATATATATCAGACTATTTAGTTTTTTTATATTTTTGACTTAATAGCAAAATACATCTTATGTTTTCGTTTTGGTTTCTATTAGCCATGAACAGATTTAGAAAGTTGCTGTATTCCTCTGACGTGATTGATTCTGAATTCTTATTTTTTATTAATATTTCATTTGACTTCTTTTCTTTTCACATTAACTTTTAAGTCATTTATATTAAGTACCAAAATTGATGTTTTGGCAGCGGGTTGGCCATACTTTTGTTTATAGAAGATCAGCCAAGATTTGATCTTCCCTATCTTCAAGTTTTTGAATGTTATCATATTGTCGATTTTTTTTTCATTTTTGAATTATTAATCACTAAATTAGATGTTTAAATTTACATTATAAGACTATTTTTGAATAACAATGTATTTAAGAAAGGTTATAATAGATTATACAATAAATTTGTATTTTATGCAAATATTTATATGAACTACACTAAATAATTTATTATTTTTAGACAATTTCCATTCAACGAATGGGTACAAAACTAGTTATATATATATTTTTAATGAAAAGGGTATTTTCAGAACTATGATTAATCTTGATGACAGTTGGATACAATAAAGGCAATTTCGTCATTCCAAGTTTTCTTTTTCCTGATGTCAAGTAGAATCATTAACGTCTCTGAACAGCAGATGGGTAATTCTTAAATGTCTGGTTATTCAAAGGGGTGGACTGTTATTTGTCCAAATCTCAGGGATCGATTCGTTATTTGGTCAAACCTCAAGGGAGGTAAATGTAATTAACCCTTTTTTTTTATGATATCCATGTTCAGGCTATCGACTAAGTCAATCAACAAAAGGAATTTTTTTTCTAAAACTAAAGAAACAAAATATAGAAAAGGAAAATGCAACTGCAGTTTGATTTATCTTACAAGCTGCCATCGTTTGTTGTTTAGAGTCGAAATCAAAACTTTTCATTTTATTTAGGTTATTGAACTTTTCATTTTCATTTTCTTTTTTTTTTCTTCACAACTAGTGCTTAATAAGAAACTTCAACATATGTTGTTAATGATTTTCTAAGGGGAAAAAAAGGATAGAGTGAGCTAAACAAAAGTAAAAGAAAAAAATTATATATATATATATATATATATGTATATGTAAATGGGAGAGAGAAAGAGAGAGCAAATAATTAGGGTCCCATGGGAGGATTTAATCTCATTTAAGCCCAATTCCATATTTCTTAAATCCATCCCGCCCAAATCACATTTAGACATGGGTATCTCATTGGATCTTGGATCATCTGTCACCATTATTTTTTGGCTAAGATAATTGAAGACAAGGTAGCTAACTTCACAGGAATTTGAAGGTAACTGAGTTAACACGTTTCAGTTTAACTCTAACTCAAAGCAGAAGATGCACAGAATGCTCTTCAACTATTGAAGGAGGGCATAGAAAAATACAATAGCATTTAAGTTTTGCCCAATATGGGTCCAAATACGGAACTCGCCCTTGCACTGGATAAGGCAAAGGAATGAAAATAGGTGAGTTTTTTCACACGGTAAGGCGTGATTCTCCCGCAGAACGAAGCAAACATGGCATCATAGGAAGCATATCAAGATTTTGGCTGAATTTGGTCTGACTCAACCATTAATTTGAGGAAGAAATGTTAAACTTAAATGGAACTTGGATTGGGTAGACTTTAAATAAGACAAATGCTGGATTTTGCTACAAGTGTAGAATTATTGGACATGGCGATAAAAGTGTGTAAAGGTACCAATAGAGTGAAAGATATCCAAAGAGGAGACCATTTTGGGGCATGGTTGAAAGCAGAACCTCTAAGCCTTCCACAATTAGGGTGACAGCCATCATAGTTTTTGCAGTTATAAGCAGTTACAAAATTGGTTATTGACACATTGCAAAAGGGACCATTCATTAGATTAATTTATAAAAATACCTCTCCCACTACCACCTAACAACTGGAAACCACGATTTATCCCCAAATTTGTAAAGGATATGGAGATATACAAAATTCATGCCAAGCATCTCCCCTATTGAAGTTAGATTTATCACGAAATTCTTATTAAGTGCTAAATTTTGTTTGGTCTTGAGTTCAATAAACGCTTAAATCATTAATGTTATGCTACCACAACTCTTGCGCTACATAGTACACAAGACAATGGTTAGTTATGTTATAAATTACCCCCGCATCCAGTACCCAGTTCAAATAATAAATTAATTAATTATCTTTAACTTAGTCATCACAAACGAATAGTTACGGCCTGGGCTTCGTCCTCTTAAGTTCCTCTTTTTATATAAGGGAGTCTGCATCCATTTCATATATATTATCTAATTTATTGATAAAATTATACTAATAATTATAGCTCCTAAATCATAAACAACACCACCACGTCTTTGTCAACAATAGGAAAGTAATTAAGCAACTTAAAAAGAGAAAAGTCGAACCTCAAGCTCCTTCAGAACCCGATCTCGAGGAACATAAGAATGATATGGTTGATACAATTTCCAGTACACCAATGGGGAGGTGCCGAGTAGGATGATAGATTGGCAACGCCCAGTATTCCCGGACATGGTCGACTCGAGAAAAAGTATGATGAACCTAAGCGATCACTGAGTTGGACTGAGCATGGATGTAAATATTAGATTCGAATTAAATATGAGTTAGCCGAGTTTGAAACTTATTAGCCTCAAGCCGAGTTTGAAACTTATTAGCCTCAAACCCAATATAGTCTCGGTCCTTTAATCTGCATCGATATATATAATTATATATGCAATTATACATCTAAATAATTATACATCTAAATAGATAATACTAATACATATGTGTCAAAATATATTAATATATATAAGAAATATTAAATATACGAAATTATGTCAAAAGATTCAGAAGGACAAATTTTAGTACGAACAGATTGAAGACTTTTAAAGATGTATTGATTGTTGATCATATTTTATTATTATTTTTCATATACATTGAATGAATTGAATATGCTATTGTTGAAAAACTCTTAGTTTATATACTTTTCAATGAATTGTTATGGTTCATGTATAGTTTTAATGTTGTGATCTTGTGAATGTTAAATGAGCTTTAGAACTTAATAGTTATAGTAATTATATTAAGAAAATTAAGGAGCAATAAGTGAGTTTGAACAAAACGCGAATTAGACTCACAACCCGAATATTTTGTAACCAAATGTTAGTTTCACATTTATCAACCTGAAACTGATAGGTCGAAACTAAAAAATGATATTAACTATATGAGCCAAGTTTGAACTCGTTAAAGCCCAACTTAGATAGTCTGATTGACAGGTCTAACTTTTGGCTCTTGCTTTTGATTGTAAATAAAATCATCATGAAATTGTACACTCACGATGTACTACATCAACTTTGCAAGCCATGCTGATTAAGATTAAGTGAAAGAGATTATTCTGCCTATGCTGGGTTCGTCGTATCAATCTCCAACGATTTCATCAGTACCTATGTTATATAAGGTGAAAAATAAAATATGCAGCTCAATCCCCTAAGCCTGTACTTTTAACTTTGCATCAAGATGAAGTAGGTGATATTAAGTCTACTCACACAATGGGCGGCTTGAAATAAATTGTTAATTAGAATCACTAGCTGTGAACCTTTGAAATGTGATGCAGGTCCATATTCACTTTACGGGTACGACTCAAGTGGATATGGGGCAGGGACGGTCAACAGAAAGATCGTCCCGGAACAGTCTCCTCACAAGCCTCAATAAGTGGCTGAAAAAGAGCCACGCAGCCAAGGACCACAAGAGACGCAAAAGTGTCGTCATTCCAATTAGTAAAAACTAAAAAAAAAAAAATTTGACTTGCCTTATCTTAATGGACTGCGTTAAACTAAACGGAACTTTTCAAAAGTTTGAATTTTGAAATGAAATTTTGAATTCGATAATTAGTTTCAAGTTAAAATTGGGAAAGTCATTATTCAACACAATGTTGAAGAAAACAACTTTATCTTTCTAACCAGGAATTGAAAATTCAACATCATATTCACCTTCAAGGAAACTAATTTCTCTCTCTAACTGGGGATGAGAAAATTAGTGAGAGATAACCTTCTCCCACTTTGTTGAAGCTGGAGGAGTAACGTGTTGTGAGGGATATGTGCTTGATGGACAAGGGCTATTCAAACTGAAGAAGCAAGCTACAGTAGTGTTTCATCATTACAAAGGAGATTTGTTGATGATTAAGGGTAAAGAAAATAGATACAATAGATATTGACGCCTCGCAATTTCCATCATGAAGCAAATATTGGGTAGCAAAATAGAACTGAGTACATGCACCACTATCCCGGATGGCGAAGTAGGGTTGAAAAACAATGGTAGAGGTAGACGAAGGTATTTCTACTAACCCTTATCCTTAATTTAGGTTATTCATAGATCAATTAGTAACTCTTAAAACAACCAAGTCATTAGATTGATAAAGCAGTTTAACCTTCACACAACTAGAGAATAATGTTAAGTATAGTTAGGGAAACTATGTTATAAAGCAAGAGTTATGTATTATACAATTCTTGTGTTTGTATTGACTATACAGAAAGTGAGTTAAAAGTTACGATCTATTGATATGATTATACATGTATAAATTTTGCTACTTGTAATTGTTTTTAACGTATGGCATAACTTTTGATAACTTGTAGGATTTTGCCTAGATAAGGTTTGTGATGTACACCTTGTTTATTAGAGTGTATGGTATGTTATTCATCAATAACATTATATCAACAATTTTTACTGGATGGTTATTTGTTCCAATCACCTATTAAATTGACCATTAGTGCTTATGAGAATGCATTAAATATTTAGTAGATGGGTAGTTTACTTCAATAAGTAGCATATATATATATAAATATTTAGTGAATGTACAATCTGGTTGAAATAATGTACACTGTATTACTGACCAAGTACGATGCATAGAATTTGTTGAACATGCAGTTATTTGTCTACATGCATCTTGCAATTTGTCATCGCAACCATATGCATAGTGCAGTGGTATGCATACATTTGAAATGGTTATTAGTGTCTTGACCCACTTGTGCATCTCCTTGCAGGCTGCAGTGGGTGTGTAATTTTATTTGTATGACTAATACTCATTTGCCTATAAGCAATCGTACATGGGCTGATCTATGAGGTACAATCAATTTACTAAAATGTACATTATGTTAGATGTTAGTTACTGGACTGTGTATATCTATGAAAGGTAATGCAATGGTACGCATAAATTTGGAATAGTTATTGGCCCTTTGATCAACTTGGGCATCTCCCTATAATGGATGTGTAATTTTACTTGTATGAGTAATACTTGTTTGTCTATGAGTACTTTACACGGGGTGATCTATGAGGTACAATCAGTTTACAAAACTGTACATCATGTTAGGTGTTAATTACTCGATTATGTATATCTGTAAAAGGAAGATTAGATATGGCGCAACAAAAAGTAGTTACATGAGTTGAAATGTATTCTACAAACTTTGATATAGTTGATATTAGCCTTTTTCTATAGAGTGTACACGTTGTTAGTAGGTATGGAGTAGTGGTATATCTTATGTATGCTTATATGGTCCTAAATTTATAGAAGTTAGTCTATTGTTTGAATTCGTAATTGGTTGTTAGTCCATACACACTGTCACATACATACACATAATGTAAGAATGAATTTACTATATAGTTGTTTATTAGTTACATAGAATTCATATAGGCGTACAAATTGAGATCTGATTAACTATACCTTGTATGTAATCGTTAACACATTATATCTCATTGACCTTATTTTGCAGCATGTCATGGGCAAAGATAGTTTCTTTTGACAAATCAATGGATATCAATCAATGCTGGTGGAGTAAAGAAATTAGATTGGACAATTAGATAGTTCATTACGCTAAACTTGTAATACTAGTTAGAATGTACTTACATTTAGTTCTTAATGCATTACCACATGTTTAATCCATTTTACAATGTATTAGAGGAAACAAAATTAAATTACTAATTTTAGATTCTGTTTATCAGTGTTGTATATTTAGTTAGTATTTAAGTACTATTTGTTGTTAATTTTTTATGGTTAGTTCAATCTATTTTACAATATATTTAAAGCAATAACTCTATTGTATCAATTAGCAAAAAAAAATTACTTTTTATTGCTAATTAGTAACATGCCGTTGTTGTACCTGATGTTGGTATTTATTGACTTTCCGTTGCTAATGCCTTACAAACTATTTAGTCCATTTTATGATATGTTTAAAGAAATAAAGATTTTTGTTTCACAAATTAGTGAAAACTAGTTACATTTGGTTACTTATAAGTTGCATACATATTGATTGAACAAAAATTTAACTAGTCATTTATCACTATTATGGAAGTAGTGGATTTAGGTAAAATTTTAGTTGTCATTATATGACAATCTTCAAAAAGTAGTAATTACTCATGCATATTGCAATTAGTCATCGCAACCACATGCATAGTGCAATGGTACGCATACACTTGGAATGATTATTGGTGCTTTGACCCACTTGTGTATCTTCTTACAGGCTACAGTGGGTCCGTAGTTTTATTTGTATGACTAATACTAATTTACCTATAAGCAACTTACATGAGGTGATTTATGAGATACAATCAGTTTACAAAAATGTACATCATGTTAGATATTAGTTACTTATCCGTGTCTATCTATGAAAGGTAGTGCAATAGTACGCATAATTTTGAAATGGTTATTGGCCATTTGATCAACTTGTGCATCTCCCTATAATTGATGCATAATTTTACTTGTATGAGTAGTACTAATTTGTCTGTGAGCACTTTACACGGGGTGATCTATGAGTTACAATCAGTTTATAAAAATGTACATCATGTTAGGTGTTAGTTACTTGACTATGTATATTTGTAAAAAGAAAATTAGATATAGTGCAATAAAAAAGTAGCTACGTGAGTTAGTATGTATTTTAGAAACTTTGGTTGTAGTTGATATTAGCATTTTTCTGTGGAGTGTACACGTTTCCGTTTTTATCAACAAATTTGTAACACCCAATCATAGTGTCACTCGTTTCCGTTTTTATCAAACCCCAAACTAAGAAACCTTCGAAACATGGTTGGGATGTCAATATTGGCATCCTTCTATCATTTAATTGCTCTTTGAACAAATATCCTTGGTTTATTAGGTATGATGCATATAAAAAATAAACCAAATGTACACTCCAGTTATAACAATATGTAAACAATTTTAATAGATATATACAATGCTTCTAACAAATTTACAAATTGAACAAAAATCTATGATGATTACAATGATATCTTCAAGGATTCTTACCTATCACTACATAATATTTTCTATAAATCGAAATTGAAAATTTACAAATATTGTGGTAAGAAAAATGTATAAAAAAGAAAGTAAAAGAGTTATACAATGCTGTTAATTGAGTTTCAGTTGCTCCATTCTTCTTCTCAAGTTGATTTCTTTTTTTCTTTCTAATTATAAATGGTGGGATTGGTTTTGCAAGCTCAAGAGTTCCCACTTTTCATATTTCTTTCTTTTCACGTGGATTCTTCTTTGTTCTTTTCCGTGCCATCTTGCCACTGCTCAAACAAATTGTAAAGGTTATTTATTTTGTTCAACACATATCAGTTTGGCTAAGACTTCATTTACTCTTATCTATGCAAATTAAAACAAAGTGAGATCAATTCAACAACTCGTAATTGCAATCAATCAAACAATCACGTCTCACTATCTTGCCAACATACTGGTGCAACATAAAAGCATTGATAAACTTACATATTCAAGGATTTTGATGGTGCTTCAAGTTCGCTACTACCCTAATTTTTCACTTTTTTCTTTTCTAGTTGCTTTCTTAGTCAAACTTCTCAATCTCCTTCATGCCATCTTGCACCAACTTTTTGATAAACAATTACATTTCAATTACATAAGATTTTCTCCCAACATTCCAAAATCAAGATAGTAGTTCTAAGAATGATATAGCAGATTCAATTATGAGAAAGATATTTTGAATAACAAGTGCATTCAACCTAACATATAGACATTAGAACCAAGACTCATGTCAATCAATTCTCATATTGTAGGATTCAATTACTGGATTGCTACAGATAGTTGGGCTTTCAACTTATAAACAAGAGTAAACAATTACTAATGTTTATTAATGTCTGCATTAATTAGCTTAGGAAAATATACATGATCTATGAGGTATAATCAATGAGGTATTAGTTACTTGACTGTGTATATTTATAAAAGATAGATTGGAAATAGCACAGCAAAAAATAGCTATGTGAGCTGGAATGTATTCTAGAACTTTGGTATAGTTGATATTTGCATTTTTCTGTGGAGGTATAGCTATGTGGTTGTTTTCATGTTGATAAGGTTTTTCTCCTGACATTCCCAAATCAAGATAAAGTAATGATATAATAGATTCAATTATGCGCAAGACATTTTGAACAACAAGTATATTCAGCCTAACATATAGGCATTAGAATCAAGATTCATACCAATCAACTTTCATACTGTAGGCTTCAATTACTGATCTGCTACAATTAATTGGGGTTTCAACTTATAAACAAGAGAAAACTTTATGTCTGCATTTCTTTCCTCACAAGGATTCCATTATCAATTTCTAGGACTTGATTTAATATCATTATGCTAGTTGATTGTGCATTTACAACCGTGTCAAAGGATTTTTTCACTGTCACTGTTCTATCATAGAATGTAATAGTTATCTAACAAGATGTATATGCACACTAATTAAGATAACTGGTAATCATTTTTTCCATACTAAGAAAGGCAATCTGAATAAGATGTCTTACCTTCAATTTTTTTCTGTTTTTCCCTGACTTCTTCCCACTGCATGTTGCGCGTAATTATCAATCAAGCTCACGTATTGAGTTCTATAGATGTTGCGAGAGACAAACACTAGCCACTTACGTATTAAGTGATTTAGATGGAACCTCAGGTTGTCTGCCATCGAGCTTTCCTGTTGCTTCATCTCTGCCACCTTTCTTATCTGAAGTTCTCGATCTTTTTCCTGCCATTTAAACTGGAGTTTTTACACAGACAATTGCACTTTAGTTCCATTATGCTTTTCCCCGCTTATTTCTTAATGCATCACAAAGTACTAACATATATAATATATCACTTTCAAATCTTAGTAAACAATAGTTATGAAAACTTGTAACCTATTTTCCACACTCTGTTTGCCAAAATTAACAGTACGTTAATTATTCTGTTTGGCCAATTCCCACTTACAATTCTACTCTCACTCATTTATCAAGTTTGATGGGATTGACTTCTTTCTTCTATTTCTTGTCCTACGCTACAAATATGAGTTAATGTAATAACTCGGAGGTACCAATTTCACAGTTATGTTGACGAAATTTTACAAAGCAATTCTTATACTGTAATTGCTAACTCATTGCGTGTCTACAGTTATCCAACTTCATGTCCAAGCACAGTAGCAAGTAAAACTTATAATCTTTTTTCCACATTGAGTATGCCAAGCTAAAAACTATGTTATTCATTATGCCTACCCTGTTCAGATTGTCGTCTACTGCCCTAGCTATCAAATTTCAAACAATCAATTTCTTCTTCTATTTATCCTATGATTATGCAAATACGAGTTAACTAACAAACAATAGGTAACAATTTCACAGTATGTTCACGCAATATTACATATCAGTTTTGCTACTATAACTACTACTCACTGCATGTAACAGTTATTCAACATGGTGTCCAACTCCCACTAGCTAAAAAACCTTGTAATCTTTTTTCTCTGCAATGCATCTACCAATCTAAGCGTTATTGTTATTTTATTCTGCATAACAATTTTACTCCCCGTCATTATATATTCATATGAAATGTCTCTTATACAACATGCTGTAAGAGGCATTTTTAAGGGAACCATCTTTGTAACACTTTTTTTTTCGTTTTGTATGTCGCATGATAGTATGTACAAACCACACATAACATATAATCTGCACACAGGCGCTGTAACAACACAAAATATATAGAAGTTCATAGAAAAACCAGTACTACTATTATATAATGACTACACTATTAATGTGAGAGTTATGACCCCCTATTTATCCCTTCCTAACAAGTCCCTCTACTAATTGGTTTGGAAGTTCTCCCATTTCTTTTGGCAAACACTTGGTGTTCAAAACTTCTCTCTACTTTACTCTCCCATATGGCCCATGAACAAATCTAATTCTAACATCTATAGAGTTTCGATAACTATGATATAAAATCATGTGATGCTATTCACCAACAATGAAATTATGTTCATTAGTTGCAATATTGTACCTGTAGGGTTTATGTAGATGCGATTGGGTGTCACTTGCTTTGGACTCCCATCATCTTTAGCTTCATTGTTCCAGTCTGACTTCCCTAACCCTTTATAGATATTAGGCCTCCAAGACTTTCTCCTTTAATAGGTAGTTCTTCCTTTTCCTAAGTGTATTTTGAATGTTCTTCTTCTGCCCCCTTGTCTACAACTTTCCTATTCATTGATTGTATTTTGCCTTAGTTCTAAAGTTGTGGATGAATATTGACAACTTTTTGGAGGGAGACTAAAAAAAGTTTTTCGTACCAAGAATTGAAATGAAGTCATAGCGAGTCAATTAGGCGGGATTTTGTGGAAGGGAGTTTCAATGGTTGGTAACGGAGGCGTTAAGCTCAGACATTAGTTTTTAGAAATTTTTTCCTTGCTCACTAATCAAAACGACTCTGTTTTGAGCTTTGTCAACGTGGATTGATGATGGCCACTTTCTTCAGTTTTGTGAGGGAACCGTCAGGGACGGTCTTTTTGATGACCGTCCCTGCCCCGTATCCCACTCAGATATCAAGCAATTTGAGCAATATTTTTTTTGTTGTGGTATTCTGCATTTTCGAGTTGCGATTTTCACTTTTGGGCTCAGCCTCTCAGGCAATCATTTCTTCCCTTCCATATATCCATTTCTCCCTTTCCTTAACAAATAGTGACCCACCTCCCATCTTCTCCCCACAGTGCCCAACATAGCCCACCCGGTTTAATGCTACTCTTCTCCCGCTCCAATTTCTGACCAAATGTCTTTTCTTCCTCCATTCCTTAGTCCAGAGATCCATTAGTTCATTCTTTGAGTCATTTCCTCCTCCATTACCCATTTAGCCTACTTGATACCCTATTTTATGACTCTGATCTCATCCCTCTCCGCTGCTCTTGTCATCTCTTTAGTTCCAATCTCCTTCACTATTTCAACACTGCCAATTTGCTCCTACTATTACTAACTTGACAGACACATGCTCACACTTTGCTCCATACATTGCCACAAATCGGGTTTATTATATATTTATTGGTTGTTTCAAAAAATTATTCAATTGCAACATTGCTACAAAATTTGGATCTTTTTCATTATATTCCTTTTCTTTTGGTTTTTCAAAGAGGTGTTATTACTCCTCTTGTATTGGGTAAATATGAGTATCAAGGAAATGTACAAAATCGACTGGAAAGAAAGTTAACAGTTGTAAAACACAGAGAGATTAGAAGACTAAAGAAAGATGGATTAAAAAGGAAATACTCTAATTATAGCCCAAAGGAGAGAGCGAGAAATAAAGAGCAAATAGAAGGCATTTAACATGGAAACTCTAACGTAAAAGGTTGGTGGTCCCAGTTACAATTTTTACGATTAGCATAGTTTTTTACTTTAAAGGTATTCCCTTCACTCAACCAAAGTTGCTTCCGTTGTGTATTATTCATTTGCTTTGGCAAAGATAGTGGCTTTTTATTAATTTCTACATTGTATAAAAATAGTAAGAGAGGTTACTGTAGCAATCTATTTTTTTTGTCATGTGTATGTTCTCTTCTTTTGACAAGTGGCAGTTTTCATTTTTAGTTGAATTTTTTCTCCACAATTTCTTTGGTTAGCCAAACTTCATAAACATCTTTTCTTTCAATAATTCTTCTCTTCTTCTTCTTTTTGCCTTGATAGGGTGTATTTTGTTGGTATATTTGTGGATATTTTTCTCTAAATTTTAGTCAAATATTGTCTTAATTGGTAAATTTTTAGTGGTGTAAGGATAACATTTAAAAAAATGGGAAATAGACAAGAGGATTAGAATTCAGGACTTCCCTAATATATATACCACTTAGCTTGTTTATTCATTTATTTTTTTTCGTTTGCATGGAATGTTTCTTGATTTGAGCACTAGTCAAAACCATCTTCGTGGCTTCAGCCAAAAAGACAAAATCGAAAGAGAATTTGACCATAGACTTTAAGAAAAAACTCAATAGCGTGTTGACCAATTACATGGTTAACAATTTTAAGCGGTAAGAAATTAAACTAGAAACAAAAAATGTGATAGAATAGGTATTTTATCTAGAACAATTTCTAATAGCGTCCAGTACCTTTTCAATTGTCCCCTGTACTTGCAATGATATCTAGATTAACAGAATAGACGAAAACATCAAAATAATACATATCAGTGTTCAAGATATACACCAATGTGTATGTAACTAATAGAAAAATATTGTTAAAATTTTGAGTATATCTGTTGAAATCATTTTCAGAAGAATTAGTTTTATTTGTTGGGCAAAAAACCTCAGCGGCCATTAAACTATTGTCAAGATCATGTTTTGGCCATCGAATTATTTTTTGTCAATAATTGGCCACTAAACAATTTAATCAGTAGACCTGTGGCCATTTCGTCAGTAATGGCTCTTAATTTTGAAATTAGCATGACACGTGGCAAAGCACAGGGGCAAATTTGTCCAACAATTTACTAACCGTTTACCTCAATTTTCATTAAACCATCGAAGAGAAGGAAAGGGAAAATCTTGGTTTAGTGTGTTTGGTCTTTTGTGGTGGAAAAAATAGGGACTCAATTGGGAGCCCTAAATTGGATATCAGAAATCGAAGAAGCCAAAGAATGTTGAGACGCTCTCCTAAACCCACACAAGACCAGTTGAACTGTCGAGTTAAAGGCGAGTCTATAAAGCCTCGTACCTTCTATTGTCCTAAGGTTCATGGGTTGTTCGCCGGTGTAGTTATACCGGATTGGCGGATTCCTCGGGAAATCATCGGTGAAGACACCGTTGATGTTAAAGAAATGTGCATTAAGGAGCGAGATCTTTGGCCTAATGAATGAAATGTTGTTGAATTAAGCAGCTATTCGCAATCCATGGATGCAAGTAGCACAGGGGTTGAAGCCTAGGCCATTGTGAAAGGAGAGAATAATCAACGGTCAAGGGGACTCTGGCGGGGTGTCTCTGTGAGTTGAAACTTTTCAGGAAGTCGACGAATGCTGTAGGCAGAGGAGTTGCATTTCTAGGTGGAAGGTCTGTTAATGTGGTGGCTGCAGATGATTGGGTGCCGGAATAATGCACAGTGGCAGTGGCAGTCGTGTAGTCGATAAGAACGGGCTCTGCCATGAATGGTGAGACTGCCATCAAGTACTTGCCCATACCAAGATCAGCCTCTAAAATGGCATTTGTGGTCTGTCCTGGCGTTATGAAAATGGTGTCTGTCTTGAATGGTTTCACATATGTTGCATCAACCTCAACAACCGTGAGGTTGTGGCCGGCAATCTTGAAGAAGAGCTCTTCATTAAGTGCACATTGATGATCCTCAGCATATATTTCTTGCCAGGTTCAACGGTCAGTAAATTGTTGGACAAATTTGCCCCTGTGCTTTGCCACGTGTCATGCTAATTTCAGAAATTAAGAGCCATTACCGACGAAATGGCCACGGTCTACTGATTAAGTTGTTTAGTGACCAATTATTGACAAAAAATAGTTCGATGGCCAAAACATGATCTTGACAATAGTTTAATGGCGCTGAGGTTTTTTGCCCTTATTTGTTTGACACTAGATAGTGGAAAATTCATCAAAATAAAGTGTATAAATAGATAGTTATTTAGAAGTAATTCGTAAATATAATTGTTAGTTGCTACTTGGTAAGAGGCGATATTGGATAGTTATTAAGGATAATTTGAAAGAACATAAAGCGACAACAATATGTTTATACCAAAAACCCCTTCCTCCATTTTTTTCTTTCGGTGAGACCCTTCTTCTTTCATATAGTATAGATAATAATACGATATATAATTAATATAAAAAGTATGAATCCTAAAACAACAACATGCAAAACATAACTTTTAATGCAAATTTTTGAATGTTAATCTATTAAGTTCAACATTTATTATCGGGTGCTCACAAGTCACTACTTTTTTTTTATATAATTTCTTCTCAATTTCCTTGGTTCCTAGTGTACTTTACATTTAGCCTCAACAATTTATTTTTTTTAAAAAAAGCAAATTAATCTTTTAACTCTGTAGAAAAACAACTTTCTAGTTTTATATATACTTGTACACATAAGGAGTATTTTGCTTTAAATTCCTCCCTAACATTCTCAAAAATCTTTCACTTGCCATAACCTTAGAGACGGCAATTAAGAAGAGTGGATGGTATTAGGTTCATGAGTAATGGATTATATCCCACATTAATGAGAAATAGAGAAAGAGTGGTTAATATGTAAGTAAGGGCCCGAGATCTAATGACTTAAGTTTTTGGGTCAGATTGGGTTTCTGACTTACATATTGGACTCTTTGGTGGACTATCTCGAGATGTTTCTCCTTATCAAATTTGTATCAGAGATTCAGGTTGCGAGACTGAACTACTCATGGACAAGTGGATTCTTTTAAGAGTTGGACTGGTAAAAATTTCTTTTTAATAGTGGACCAAAGTGCCAAAGTGCTAAGAAGTTTGACTAGTGTTGAACCAAGTGCGCCATGGGTTTAGCAGGAAATCCGGTTGGTGTTAGACCAAGGAGTCAAAGGTTGACAAGGGTCCAGAATGCAGGTTGGATGTTGAAAAAGAGTGGTGGATGTTTGGAAAAAGAGGTGACCTTAGTGATAAGGTGGGCTTGCATTGAATATTAAAGTGTTAGAAAAAGAACTTGTAAATTTGGATTTAATGTGAGGGATTACTCATGAAGGGAGAGATTGTTAGATTCATGAGTAAAAGATTATATCACACATTGGTCCGAAAAATAGAGAAAGAATGGTTAATATGTAATTAAGGGTCCAAGACCTAATGGTTTAAGTTTTTTTGTTAGAGTTGGTTCTTAACTTACATATTGGGCTCTGTAATGGATTCTCTTGAGGTATTTCCCCCTATCAGATGGCAATTCCAGATGTTGAATTTACATAGAAGAACTGCATTTCCACCAAGATTTTTCACTAATTCTATCAAAGTTCAACGTATTTAGAACACATATCATGTCGCATTTTTCTAAGATGGAGTAGACACTAGTACTAGCATAAACTAGCAAATTTAGATGCAGGAGAGAAGTATCAAATTTGAATTTTAAATTTAAATTTAGATTAATTATCATGTATATATATAATCAATATGTACAAAATTAATCTTTTATTGATAATTTTTATTTGGTGAATTAAACAGTGGAAAGCTACAAACACTATAGCTAATTTCCTGTTGGTGCGACTGTGATTAGTGTCACCCGTTATGAATATGAAAATTTTGCAATTGCTATGTGACTGGCAATACAGATGAATAAAAGACCTTTCTTGCAATATGATGTTTCCTTTACACTTCAAAAACAGATATATACCACCCCAAGCTGGTCTCTTTTTTTTTTAGACCTTTCTTAATGCTTGTTAATTTACACATTTAGTAACCACTACCTCAACATGTTTCCACAAGCAACTATGAGGAAGAAATGGTCTATTTCGTGTGTTTCTTAAGTAACTTGTTTCTGTATGTAGAATTTGTACAAGATTATTGACAGGTTGTCGATTCCTGTACAATAATAAAAATAAATCTAGTTGCCAAAAAAGCTGTTTCGAGTCAATTCTAATACTGGAATAGGGATTTTGGATGTACAATGGGTTACTAGATTCACCTTGACTCCGACGAGTTTGCTAAATCCGATATACCAAAATTTATTCCCGAGAACTTGTTAATTTGTATATAGGGCAAGTAGGGTCGAATCCACAGGATTGGGAGTAATTCGTTTCTACTAAAGTTCAAATTATGGGGGGATTTTAGGGAAATTAACAATAAGCTATGCTAACCAAATATTGCAATTAAATAAGAATTAAATAACAATTAAATAGTAATAAGGTAAAAACTCAAATAGTATTGGGCGCTCTAGTCAAGAAGCAACTTCGGCAATGGTTCAACTAATTGATCATCGATGCAGAGATAACTCCAATTATTAACTAATAAATAGGTTATAACTGTCAAACAAGCGATGACAGTTAACTCCTCCTTACTGTGTTGATGACTAAGGTATGCTCGTTAATCACTACTCTAATCGAGATATAATTTTAAGTACGCCCGTAAGATTTAATTCCCCAATTGCCTTACGTATTAGAGGAGCTCTATTCTAATCAAATAACACACTACCAGAGTTATTTTAGATTAGCCTGCGTATTCCCCTGACACAAACCTAATCATGCCAGTTGTCACTATTTTAGAGCATTAAACAATTATAGATTCAACGCCCCAATTATATTAGGTTGTTAAATTAATTCAATGTCCGAGCCCAGGATATTCAATTAACAAAACATCCATAAACACGGCAAATAGAGAATATACAAATACCAGTAAATAAGAGAAATAAATAAAATTAATTCGATCTCACAATTTTTGGATGAACCAAATCCTCCGTTGTTCCTTGACTAGACAAAGAATTAGTTCATCTCCGTTGAGGAAAATTCACACAAAATTCTAGAATTAATTGTTGCATACATCGTCTCTCAATTGAGAGGAGCAATCCAATGGAATAAGCCACAAGAATAAGATGCAAAAGTCAAAATCCAAAGTAGTCAAGAATGTCTGCTATTCTACTATCTAAATCCTATTGCCCTTGTCTATTCCTCTACGGTTACCAAGTAAAAGCCAAGAAAAAGAGTCCTAGTCTTTGTTGACTTCCTTCCTCTTTGGAAAACTGCCAAAACAGAAAAAGGAAATGTCCTCCTTTTTCTTCAAGTCTGACGCATATTCTCCAATAGATAAGGAAACCGAATTGAATTAGTCTCCATCTTATTAACTGCTACTCAAATTTCCTTGTTTGCGCCTTGTTTGTGCCTTTTTACTATATTTTATTCCAACTCCTGCAATCAATACAAATTTTCAAAAGTGAGTAGAATCCGTCAATTAATGCACACTTGGTAATATACTAGGAGGGAATTAATTGTAAAATAAATGCCAAAATTACAACCTATCAATTATTGACATAGCTTTTGGATCAAGAAATGCATAAATATTAAAAAATTCAAAGTACATACTAGTTCTCCCATTTCATTTGTTTTAATTCTTTTTTTCTTAGCACCCCATTTTATTTGGTTGGACATTACTAGGAGAAGTGGGCTTTAATAACTCAAAACATTTGGTTTAGTCCCTCACATGTAAAATGTAGCCCCAACCCATTTTAGTATATCATTGTTTTTAACTCAAAAAATTACATTAGGAGGAAATTTTCGAGGAAAATTGAAGGGACATATTTCTTGTGTTTCATTTTTTATTTGAGCTAAGAACCAAATGATCAATGGATGGGCATTTTATATAGCTAAAAAAAGTATCCAATTTGCGTTAATTTTCAAAGAGTGATTCTTTTTGTATAACAATAAAAAAGATGATATTGACAATTAGTTTATAAGGACTACATTTTTATATTGGGTTTGGTATCCCAAATTATGTGGAAAAGTCCAAAATTAATGGATAATTATCTAGGCCCATTAAGGAGTTGTCCTACCTATTTATAGGTCAAATTAGATTTATTTCAAAAGTAGAAAAGTGGGCAAAACGCAGAAAATTTTGGAGAGAAATTTCAGCAAGTTTCTAGTTTGAGCAATTGCGGTAAATTGCCCGATTGACATAACAAACGATATCTGATTGGCCTGAAATTTTTACTTAAGGTAGAGGACATCCAGTTCTATGTTCTGAAGAGGGAGATCAGACTTCAACAATTTAATCTTTAGTTATAAATTTTGGACTGTTGTTGTTTTCTGGTGAAGTTTTTCACAGTTTTTGTTCTTTATTTGGGATTTGGTGACTTTGTTGATTGTTTAACACCATATTCAATTGTGTACTTACTAAAAGTTGTACTCTACTTTTAATTGGTGATAGTGGAGTAATTTGCAGTGGGCTCAAGAGCCTCGTGGTTTTTCCTCTTCACATTGGAGAGGTTTTCCACATAAAAATTCTTGTATTTTCTTGTGGTTGTTTCTTTTGTGTTCATGGGTAAATTTATCTTCAGTTAGTTGCTGATTTTTTGTCTTGCCTAACGCTCCTAATATGTTCTAACAAATTGGGGAGACTTTCGCTGTGTGTGGTTATTCGAAACCCGGTACCTCCCAACATTTTAAGAGATGAAATCTTACTATTACAAGATAATTACCAATTTGTATTAAGTTTTCCTAAGGTCCAATAAATCCAATATTTCTAGACATTTCCAACTAATTTGGTAAAATAAATTCCTATTGTTAACCGATGCAAAGTTTTGCGTTCAAACTTTTTCTTTTTTTTTTTGTTAGGCGTGTGTCAAACTTAAAAGTGGGTAAAAGTCCGTGGAAGAATTAAAGAGATGATAGAGTATAAAAATAAACAAGAAATAAAGAAATAACTATTGAAAACTAATACTAGTAATTAAAAAAAAAGAGCTCTTCCAGGCTATTATCTTGACCAAAAAAGAGACAAGGCGAGATAAATAAAACTTTTTCATAATGCAAGTGGGCTCCTTTATTTCCATCAATCCCCATCAGTCACCCAAGGATAATTAATTCAGAACCTAATTGGCACATTTTGCTTTTTGTATTTGGGATGACGATGATTTAACTGGAAACAATTCCTAACATGCGGGTCAATTGAACTAAAAGTTGTAATTTTGATATTTATATGTTAATAAGGTCTGTATACCTGCTAATCCTAACACAAGCCTCTTTAGACTTCCCCTCTCCTGTAGACTAAGATAGAATAGATATAATTATTATTATTTTTGAAAAAAAAAAAGATACTTGTATGTCCTAATATTATTAACCACTGAGCCAAGTTCAGTGGCTACCAAGGTGGGACTTAAGTCCCTCCTTGGGCTGTAGTGAGGGTTAAACCCCACCTGCAGCGAAAAAAATTCAAAAGTGGTGCCAAAACATTCCTTTGGTCTAATAAGATCTGTATACCCTAGCCCCGACACAAGTCTCTTTAGGGTCCCCTCCCCTGTAGATTAGGATAGAATAGTGCCTCTTTAGTCTCCCCTCCCTATAAGCTATGATAGAATAAGTTATACAATTGTTATCGTTTTAAAAAAAAAGATACTTATATGTTCCTAATATTATTCAATATTAATATGATTAGGAAATCCACATAAATTGAAAGAAACAAATATGAAAGTTCGAGCATGATGGGCTCAATTATAATTGACCTAGGGAAAGATGAAGCATGCTAAAATTGCCCATTATAACTAAATTCAGTTTAACAAAAATAATGTCAAAACAAATGAAAAAGAAGAAACTTTATTGGCAATATTTCTTTAAAACTAAAAACCATATTTTCGGGTGAATAAATGGCACGACATGTACATTTATTTGTGGTTTCCTTGGGAAAAAAGGGCCATCATTTTGCTTCTTTTTTGAAGAGAAAATAAACCAATACATGATAAAAATAGTTACAAAGGAACCCCTAATAACGGTCCTGAATTGTAAACAACAATATTAATATTTGCCTTCTAGAAAGGAGTTTAATTACATGTGAAGTTCAAACTTTTACTCAGCCAAAAGCAACCAAAAGCATGCATCGTTTAGGCTTGAACCAAGCACCTCCTTAATTATCCTTGATGCATTAGAACAAAAGAAATTACTTGTATTTGATAAACAAAATTTGAAATTTAAGAAATTTGAGAATGAGGCAACTGCCATTCAAAAGTCAGGATTAATTGACTAATGAGGCAGTTGAGGCGCCAACAAGGCTTTGGTTTGTTGATTAAAGTGAGGACTTGTGCCTTAGAAATCTTGGATTTTAATTCTCCTTCTCTTTCTCTACTTCTTAAATCTCACACTTCTCCTGTTGAAAAAAAAAAACATGGGGCAAGTGTAATAAAGATAATAATTTAGTTGCTACAGCTTGTGTTCATTTTTTATATGTACCATTTGGATCAAAATTGTCTTGTTTTACTAAAAGTAACTGAAGTCCGAGATAGTGGGCGCAAGCACTGAGATCATTAAAGAGGGAGACGAAAATCGCTTGAAATTGTCTGTTCTGTATTTTGTTTTTGTCCCGTTCCTATTTAATTACGCTTAAAATTGTCTATCCTAAATTTTGTTTCTGTCCCATCTATGTTTAATTACCATGTGTATTGATTAATAATTCTTAAACTTCTATTGTGGATAAGTCCAACAATCAATAGCTCTTAGAATTCTATTGGAGGATAAGTCCAACAACACAACTCTTAATATTCTACTGTGGATAAGTCCAACAATCAATAGCTCTTAGAATTCTATTGGAGGATAAGTCCAACAACACAACATACATGGTAGTTAAACAAAGACGGGATAGACAAGACAGAGATAAAATCTGGGACAGATGATTTGAAGCGGACAAAAACATCTTCATCACCTACCATATTTATCCAATCAATGAAACTAAAACATGTAGCTACATGGAAGCAAAGTAGGACTAAGCATTGGCATGCTTTGCTGCAGAGCACACTACCTCATAGACAGAGTATTGGCTGAAAATATCATAATGCTAGAGCGGCAAATTTTACTATGGTCATTGAGCAACTTGTGAATTTTCCTATAATCTCAACGGTCAATTAAATCTTGTAATTAAATTTAGGATAAATTACATATAACTCTCTTATGGTTTCATCTATTATCACATGACCCCCTTAACGTTTCAAAATATCAACTTCACCCCTCTGTGGTTTTATGTAAAGTGGTTATTTGACGAAAATACCATATGTAACACCATTAATTGAAATACCAATAGTGCACTTTTAAATACTAAATCAATTGACGACTTAACTACCTTATATAAAAGTATAAGGGAATTATTTGGATAAATGCAAAAATCACAGGGGGATGAAGTAGAATTTATACAAACCATAAGGGGATTACATGGAAATTAAGATTTTATCATACATACTTTTAGAGTAGTTTGGTATAAACGCCGTAACTAATTGTGCATCCCGTCCATTTTTCACTTTACATAAAATCGTAGGGAGTAATATGGCTATTTTGAAACTTTAGGAGGGTCATTTGGTATTATATAAAATCACAAATTCAAGAGTTTAGTTGGCAAAATAATGTCAAGTTGGAGTTTCATTTTTTGTACGAACTTTTATCTCTTGCATTCCTTTCCCCGCTCTTATCTCCCACTAGAGCTGTTAATCGAGTTGAATCGAGATCGAGCACCTGATAATCGAACTCGACTCGAACCTCCAATCGAGCTAGCTCGAGCTCGCTCGATTAGTAGTTCGAGCTTCAAAAGCCGTTTGAAATCAACTCGTCAAACTTGGCTGAAGCTCGAACTCGAGTTTAAAATCGAGCCGAGCTTAACGAGCTCGAGGCTGGAGTTCAAACTCGAGTTCAAAACTCGAGCCAAGCTTAACTAGCTCGGTGAGCTTGAGACTCAAGCTCGAACACCTGGACGTTAGCAACCATTATTGTCTAACCGTTAACAAAATTTTCAGGCAAATTGACAACTAAATCTGCGGTTGAAATAGATACAGAAATCACAATTCAAGTAGTCCAAACAATTAAACATCAGCCATCAAGTAGTTTTAAACAGATTCTAAAAAGTCCAAACTCTAGACCTACATGTTTAAGTTCAATTGTCTAAGAGTTAAAAACAACTTTCTTGAGTGAAAACAGCTTGTGAATGATGCAGCTTTGGAACGAAATCAGCTTGCACCAATTAGCATCAGTTGCACCAAATCAGGTTGTGAATGATTCAGGAAGTTCAACTTCCTCAAATGTGATTGATTGAGCTGCATCAAGTGATTCCTACAAAACAAAAGTATGAAAGTTATAAAGTTCTTGAAAATTAGATCTAATGAAATAGTAACAACAGCAAACGCATCTAATCAATTACTTACGCGAGACTTATTCTTTAGGCAATGAAGATTGCATGTCCAATTGTTGCTGCAAAGCAACATTTGCACCGTTTCAACTGACATAGAAGCTTGTTGATTACTCTACCTCTAGCACTGAAGGTAGATTTTGAAGCTACAGTTGTAACAAGAACGGAGAGTATATCAGCAGCTATCCTCGACAAGATAGGAAAGTCAATCTTTCCCTTTTCCACCAAGCAAAAAATCCAGATTCGCATTTGCATCACAAGCATACCTACGTTCTTCTTAATAAACATCTAAATCTGATTTTTCTGGTGGAGCCTTGTCAATTTCACTCAAATGCATGTGAAACTTTTCTTTACCAGTTAAGACGGTGGTCCAGTCATTTTAGTAGCTTTCTGACTAGAAGAACTAGAACCTTCATTTTATCTCCTTTTTACAGCCTACCTATGTTGTTGTTCAGAATGGAAAATAATGTGACAATCAACATATTCATTGTAAAGCTCATAAAGAATGTCTTTAACCTCAGCCACAATCTAGGAGCTGCATCCTCACCATAAATCACAAAAAAAGTATGATTAACAAGAACCATTTTGCATCTCAAATCCAAAATTGCACCCAAAGATAGCAGCACGTTACTTTCCAATTTAGCAGACATATTTTCAGCCATAGCCCAAATATGCTCATAAGGGTCAAGAGCTTTTTCATTTAAAAGCTCTTTAATCCTATACAGTTCCACAAGAAAAATGTTAGTTGTTGGATACTTGGATCCAGAAATCATGTTAGTGATTTCATGAAATATTCTAGAAATTTGCACACTTCTTCCACTTTCATCCACTCAAAATCAGTAGAAATATAGTGAAATTTAGGGTCAATGTCTGCATATCTTGGAAAGGCATCCTTGAACTCTGAACCCGAAGCCAACATCAAATAGGTGCTATTCCACCTTGTTGGACAATCCAAAATTAGCTTTCTAGAGGGCAACTGGAGCTATTTTTTAATTTTGGCAAATTCAAGAAGCCTAGATTCAGAATTGTTCAAGTACTTTATCCCTCTCTAACAGCATCAATCACATCACCAAGTTGACCAAACCATCTTGCACTAAGAGATTAAGTATATGTGCACAACACCTAATATGAAAAATTTTTCCTCTAATACTTAATCTCTTTCTTAGAGAAAAATCCTCTCAAAATCTCCTAATGCACACATCATTATATGAAATCATCTACAGTTATGCTAGAAACCTTATTCTCAATCCCCCAATCAATAAAGCACTTAATTAAAGCATCAACTATAATAACTCCAGTATGAGAGGGAATATTGCAAAAATTCAACACACGCTTTTGTAGCACCCAATCAGAATCAACAAAATGACCAGTCACAACCATATATTGAATTTTTTGACAGATTTTCACAAATCTTTGGTAATACTAATCCGACCAGCACCTTTAACAATGATTTCAGCTTCCTTTTTTCAATTGTATAAGTACTAATGCAGTCTTCCTTAACAGTCTGTCGATTAATCTTTTTATAAAATGGAGATGCCGATTTCATGAATTTGTTGAAAACTACATAATCTATCATAGAAAATGGGTGCTCATGTGCAAGAACCATATGTGATACAAGCTCTCTTACCTTGGCATAATTATACGAGAAATTAGTGATGGAAGTGATACCATCACTCAGACCTTCAGTGAATGATAGCACTTGTTGCTTCTATTTGCTTTGCTCCCCAATGGCCAGCTTCCCTCTATAGGCAAGAATTCAGGTGCCTCTTGTGCTGAGATGTAGCTTTGGTTGCACTCTTGACAAAAAGTTCCTTGCAATGGTTGCACTTCACTTTGACTATCCAGTTATCTAGCACAACTGTTGTCATTTCATCCAATATACTGAATTTCTTCTTTCTTTTCTTTTTCTTGAAAGGTCCAACTCCTTCATCTCCATCTACTTCTGTCCTCCTTTATTGCCCTCACTTTCTATCATTTCTACTCTTCTTCACTCATTTCATCAGCTCTTTCTTCGGTGTAGTTCAATTATTCCACGTCTTCATTATTTTGCTCCATCACAGGACTTGATGATGAACCTTGGAATGAATTGAATGGAGAGCTGTACATACCTTAATCAAAACACATGCAATAACCAATACAGCTTCTGATTAGCCAAAATAGAAATTTAGAATAACATTTCTAGGAAAACAAAACAGATAAGGTACAAAATAGATTCCAAGAAATAATCTTCTTTCAAGCCGTTTTTAACATTTCTTTAACTTGTTCCTATCCCAAGCTTAAATTTAGATTATAAAAATGGCAGAGAAACATCTAAAACCTACGATTAAAACTTTCAACTATTTGCCTACATATATCTGAACCTTTTCCAACGTGGTTTTTGAAATTTTGTTTCCTTATTAGCAAAACAATCATTA